>JAECUM010004494.1:0-67211 GCA_016617855.1 Megalonaias nervosa
GTTATGCTGCTCCTCCTAATGAAACCAGAACGTACGACGGTGAACTGCCAGTAAATATAACTGATGTAAACGCAATATTAATAAATTG
Organism: Megalonaias nervosa; assembly: GCA_016617855.1. Taxonomy (NCBI): domain Eukaryota; kingdom Metazoa; phylum Mollusca; class Bivalvia; order Unionida; family Unionidae; genus Megalonaias; species Megalonaias nervosa. The sequence goes on from JAECUM010004494.1 coordinate 89, forward strand.
CTCTATTGCATCTGGATCTTATTCAGCTAAAGGTAGTAAAGGACAAACAATATACAGTTTTTCACCAGACGTCCACCAGGTTCTCTTATGCAAATTAGTCCACGTCAAGCTATTTATTATCCGTTAAATGTTGAAAATCAAATAACAGAAGTAAATATGCAATTGACAGATCAGTCTGGACGACAACTGTATTTTAACAATGAAATTGTTACTTATTATTTACACTTACGCGAACAATAGTAAACATATTTTCTAAAAGATTTGACATTAAAATTATGCAACCTAAGATATCATGAAACAGAGAAAGGTTTATCGAAGAAAAATAGTAGTAGGATTTTTGGGAAATATATTTGCTAAAATTGTAGAAAATGTTCCAGGAATAGCTCATAAAGTTGTACCAATTGCACTTGACGCATCAAAAGCTTTTGCAACTGGAGCTGCATCTGCTGCTGGAACTGCTGTTGGACAAAAAATAGCTGATAAAAGAAAAAGACCAACAAGCAAACAAGCTATTTCAGAAATCGCACCAACAAAAGAAACTCAACGCGCAATGATAACAACAACAAAAAAACTTTTATCACCGAAAGGAGAACAAATTATAAAAAAATTAATATCTAAAGTAACAACGCCAATCACTACATGATTAGCAATAATTTTGTATAACCTAATAAATAAAAAATGTCTGTTAAAAATTATCTCGATTTAGCAGAAATTTATGACGAAGACGACTCGTTAACAGAATTTGAATATATTGAATATCTCGATGAAAATTCTAACGAACCTAATACGGCTGGCGTTAGAACATTTAATACTAGAGACGATGACGCATTTCTGCTTCCTCATAAAGTAATGTTATAAGTTCGTGGTCAGATTATGACAGTAGCTGTTCCACCTGCCGCAATTGCAGATAACGTAGAAGTAGCTCTTATACATGATGGTTGGTGTTTATTTAAAAGTGCCAGATATCAGCTGGCGAATCAAACTGTCGAAGATATTTCAAGTCACTTACAAGTTGCAAGTACAATATTAAATATTATTTCGTTTTCCGATGATTACTCCAAATCAACTGCAACTAATATGATGTGGTTTAAAGATACTGGAATTAGTACAGTAGGATCTATAGAATTTATTCCAAGGACAGCAGTTGTAGCTGGAGCTAATGCTGATGCAAGTGCTGCAAATGTGAGAAATTTTCTTATTGTTTATGCTGGTTCTCTTGGTATAGTCGCACCAGCTGCAGATGCTAATGCAGACGCTACAAGATTATTACTTATTACAGCTTGTAATAATCTGGGTATAACACCACCAGGAGCAGCAGCTGATGGAGCTGCAATGTTACCTATAGTTAACGGAAATATAGTAGGTTTTAAAAGTGCACGTTACAATGAAGGTTATTCTACGAGAAGGGCACTTGCAGCAGTATCACGTCAAATTACAATGATGCTGCCGTTAAGTACAATATTTGGCTTTTGCAGGGACTATAATAAAGTATTTCGTGGAGTTAAACATACACTTATTTTAGATCGATCAAAACAAAATGATTGTTTACTTAGAAATGCTGGAAATGATTTACAATTTGTCATAAACAAACTTGCGCTGTGGGTGCCCCCAATAACGCCGACAGTTTCAAAATCACTCGAATTAGATGATATTCTTAAAAACCGCACAAAGAAAATTCATTTTCAGCAACATAAAATATATCAAACAGCAGTTCCAAACACCACAGACTACACGTGGCGAATCACAACAACGTCGACTGAACAAAAGCCACGGCAATTATTTGTTGTATTTCAGCAACAAGCGCGACGTGGTAACCAACAACAAAATAATGCGATATTTGATAATGCTGATGTTAGACGAATATATGCTAGAATAAATTCAAAGCAATATCTAGAGCGAGAGATAGAATGTAATTTTGCAGATGACGCTAATAAAAATATTACTCGACCTTACATGTACCTGCTTGACGCATTGCAAAAATATCAGGACGTTGGAGATGGATCTCAGATATCAGTAGAGGAATTTCGTACACTTTATCCGATATTTTATTTTGATGTTAGTAAACAAAATGAAAGAGATGTAATTTCAACTGCTGATATTGAAATTACTTGGACATTATGAGCAGTTCCAGCAACGCAATTATATGGATATGCGTTAGTGATCAGCGACAGAACTATTACGACTGATTTTGTTGGAGGTAAAATGTCGGTACAAGTTTAATCTGTAACTTTAATATAAGATGACAAAATATATTGTAAAAGAACTATATTTGACTGATGGTCAAGTTAAAAAATTAGCAGCTGCTGTTGCAAAGAAGAGGCAGGTTTCATTAAAGGTCAACCCTAACGCAGGTGTTTTAGGTACTTTAACAAAATTAATGTTAACCATAAAACAAGTAAATAAATACGATCGCAAGAAACCTTTTGTTTTAAATTTAAGTGCTGCACAAATAACTGCAATGTCAAAACAAGGTGGTTTCTTCTGTCCGGCACTATCTGTAATGGCCAGAACGTTAATACCTAAAATTTTGCCAGTGTTAGGTACATTAGGATTAGCAGCAGCGTCTGGAGCAGTATCTGGAGCAACGAAAAATTCAGTTGAGGATCATGGAATAAAGAAAATTTTTGTCTAAAGATAAATATAATGCCTAAACGAAAAACAGCAAAAAGAAAGACAACGACGAAAAAAAAAGACACGACCGAGAAGAAAAGGTGGATTTATTCCAATAGCTCCATTACTAGCAGGATTGGCGGGAAGTCTATTGCCAAATCTGTTAGGACGAGGACTAATGTTGCCAGGAACAAAGAGATGAAGTCGGCCGCGTTAAGTAATTTTGATATACTTGACAAACTAAAAAAAGTAAAAAATTTCAGTGGAGTTTATTCTAAAGATGAACTTATGACGATTCCATCCCCAGAGACGCTAGCGTCTCCAGGTTCGTGTGTGATAAATATACAAGATTTCAATGACGGATCTGGCACACATTGGGTAGCTGTTTTTGATAACAATTATTTTGACTCGTTCGGAATTCCACCAAGTGATGCAATAAAAAAATATATGAGTAAAAAAAAATAATAAATTATTCGTCTAATCAAATTCAACCAGTTGGAACTTCTGCTTGTGGATACTATTGCGTAATGTTCATTAAACAGATGACCGAAGATTTTTTTAAAGTTTATTTTGCAATTTGACAAACAACCTTCTTACGCTAATGATGAGATTGCAATTAATTTTATCTAAACTCACTGATATATAATGTCAACATATTGTCTTAAGTGTAAAACTAAAACAGAAAATAAAGATCAAAAAACAGAAAAAACAAAAAATAATAGAATAATGCTGAAAAGTATTTGTGCAATCTGTGGAAAAAGAAAAAGTATGTTTTTGCCAGCAACAAAGTTGTCCGGAGCGGGTTATCCAGAAATTATTTTAGTAGATGATTAATAAATGAATGACATGCGAGTGCGATTGTGATAGAGATTTATGTCTGGAGCAAAACAAAATTGTTACATATTGTCAGAAATGCAATAACAGAGAAATAATTGAAACAGGTATAGATATACATAAATTAATTGGAAAATTGCCGAAACCAAAAGGTGGTTGGGCATTGCCAGGCCATAAATATGCTGGACCTTATAATCCTCTTGATAAGCAACTTGATGAAAACGATAATCCGCTGCCAGGACAAGAGCCTACAATCAAGTTGACGCAATAGCAATGCGCCATGATATCTGCTACAAAGTCATTGAACGTCCAGACAACGAACAAAATAAACACAGCTGCGATAAAGTAATGTTAGACGAACTTCGTGATATGAAACCTGTAAATATGCGAGAACGTGTTGACCGAAGGCTGATCCAGGGTTTTATTGGAGCAAAATATAAACTCGGACTCGGTAAAAAAGAATTATATGATGATCTTGCCTTAGAGCTACATAGACCTAAAAAAAAAAGTTTCCGCTACGTAAAGTTGTCGCAAATGCCGTTGATGACATCTGGGCGATAGATTTAGTTGATGTCTCAAATCTTGCTCATTTTAATGATAACAAGAGATATCTTTTTAATGTTGTAGATGTTTTTAGCAAATACGCATTTAGTATACCCGTTTCGGATAAAACAGGAACATCGATGACTGATGCGCTAAAACAAATTATTGTTAACACAGAAAGAAAACCAAATAGAATCTGGACTGATCATGGAGCAGAATTTTTAATAAAAATTTGAACAGTTTTAGAGCAAAATAACATTAAAAAATATGTCACAGGAAATGAGGGAAAAGGCGTCATTGTTGAAAGATTTAATCGCTCGCTCAACGAAAAAATCCACAAGTATTTGACAGCTAAAAATACGAGTAAATATATTGAAAACTTACAAACAATTGTTGACGAGTATAATAACACGAAACACAGATCCCTTTCGCTAGGCGAAAGGAAAATGTCTCCAAATGACGCGATTGCAAATCCAATATTAGCAAACGCAAATATGTACCGCAGGCATAAATTTAAAGTTGGTGATAAAGTTAGAATTTCTCTGACAAAAAAAAAAACATTTGAAAAAGGATACACTCATGATTGGAGCGAAGAAGTATTTGTTGTTGATAAAGTACTTTTAACAATACCCGTTACATACTCGTTGAAAGATTTATTAGGTGAACCTATAACTGGCAGTTTTTACGAGCAAGAACTTCAGAAAACAGAACAAGATATATTTTTTATTGAAAAAGTTATTAAAAAGCGCGGCAACAAAAGTTTAGTCAAATGGCGAGGGTATGGCGATAAATTTAATAGCTGGGTACCATCTAAGTCGATCGAATAATATTATTATAAATTTCTTCGTATTTTATTAGTACGGATTTACATTTTACTGGTTTACATAGAGAAATTAAATGTAATTTTCTTGCATCATCAACTGGCATTAAATTAAATATTTTAACAAAAATAAAATCGTATTTTATATTTCTTTGTTGTCCAGTTATTTTTACGTTTAAAAAGGGTTTTATAAGTTGCCAAAATATTTGATGCTCTGTGATAGTAAAATTAAATTTTATTATTTTTTTTAGCAATATGGTACTTAACATCATATCGCCCAGTTGTTGGTGTGCTTAAATTTTTTTTACTAACAACAACATCATCTTCTTCTTCATCATAGTTATGCAAAAAATCTTTCAGTATAACCAGCAAATCTATCATTAGAAATAATTTCTAATGTAAAATTTGAAACTGAAACAAAATCTCCCGAATATAGTTTAGGCAGTCTCTCAATTAAGTTCATTATTATAATAATCTTTTATCTAATTAATAAATAATAAGATGTTCGGAGAAATAAAATATCATCAAAGAGTTAATATATTAAATCACAAAGAATTAGCTGAGGCAATTCGAAATTGTTTGTTGGGACATAGTTTTTATTTTGTTGATGTTATGATAACATTAGGTGAATCTGACAGATTTTTGTTAACAGTAGCAGAAAAATTAAACTTAATGCAAATAAAATAATAACATTACGATTTAATCGCGACGATATTATGGAATTTAGTCATAACTGTCTTACTCGAAATGATATAGAAAATATCATTAGTTATCGTATTTAAAATTAAATCTATCAAATGTCAACATTGACGTTGCTGATTTTGTTACATTATCAGCTACAAATTTTACTACACTTGAATTAATTTTATGATATTTTCCAGCAGCTGTTATTGATTTAAATCTTATTTCTTCTCCAGTTTCAATATTTATTGAAATTATTTGTTTAGCCGGATTTTTAAAATTATTACTACCACCAGTTCCACGTTTTGTGTTTTCTTTTGGCGTCACCAAATCTAAATTTTCCAAACGATTATCTGCTTTAATACCATTTTTATGATCAACAACTAAACTATTAGGTATTAGTCCGTTAAAAGTTTCAAACACAAAACGATGAGACTGATAATAAACAAAATTAGTTTTTGTTCCACGTACATTAACACCAAGATATCCACTGTTCTGCAAATTTCCAACAACTTTTTTTGTTCTTATATGTCTAATATTTCCCTTATCATTTGTCTCATATAAATCAAATACTGGATGAAGTTGAAATTCATTTTGTAATGCTAAATTTTCAATATTATCATCAGCAATTGCGCTATTTACTCTGTATACTCGTTGTCCTTCTGGAATATCGTCGCAAAACAAAGTATAAATAAAATCTTATCTAAACATTTTAGTCCTTTCTGTATCATCGCCTGTTACTGAAATTAATACACCGGCTGGTGTTGATATACCAACAGATTTTTTAGATCTCATATTAATAACAGAACCTAACATATTTGCTGCATATGAATTGTACTTTGGGTGTACATGATAAAATTCTTGCTCTTCCACCGTCAATCTCAGATATCTCAAAATTTCTGTCATTATACTATAAGGATTTCATATCTCTAATTAAAAAAAATTCAATTAAATATAAAATATTACTATATATATAATGTTAAAATTGCGAGATATTGCTAAAAAGAACATTATCAAAACAGAAAAAAAATTGCTTCAGCATTTTCAGGTTATGATAATAGTTACAAACTTGATGATCAAAATATTTTAGCAAATTTTAATTCCACAAGTTTATTTCATCTTTTGCAACCAGTTATAACTCAAGAACTTGCGGCTCATAAAAGTATCAAACTTATAGTACAATATCATACGATTTTATCAAAGTTACATGCAGTTGAAGATGTACTCGATATAATTTTTGAAAGGAAAAATTTTGACAGCGAAATTTCAGAACCATATTTAACAGCAAAATCAAGAAAAATATTAACTGGAACAAACATTGCCATGGTCGCCGATGAAATACATCAAGAAATAAACAAAAAATTAGAAGAATTTACTTCATCAGGGTCGGGTTGGAAATTTGAAATGATAAAAGAAGTTTTATTTTACACAGCAAAATATAACGTACTTCGCAGTAGTTTGTACGTCGATCTCCCTCAAAACATTAAAAACAAAAAATACTGTATAAATGTCAAAAACAATGATAACAGATGTTTTCAATGGTCTATTCTTTCTGCGATATTTCCAGAAGAAAAAATGCTGATCGCGTTAACAAGTATTTTCCGTACAAAGACGAACTAAATTTTTTAGGAATAACTTTTCCAGTAGAGAAAATCATATACCAAAGTTTGAAAAACAAAACAGTATCTCAGTAAATGTTTTCGGACTAGATGAGCGAGGAAACGTTTACCCGAGATATATCTCAGAAAATGCTACACAAGATACAATAAATTTATTATTTTATCAGGGACATTATTGTTGGATAAAAAGCTTTAACGGCCTATTTGGCAGACAGTATAGTAAAAATAAAAATAAAAAATATTTCTGTTATAGATGTCTGCATGGTTTTTCTGGCGATGGAATACTGCAGGAGCATCTCAAATACTGTGTCAACGTTCAAAGAATAACTATGCCTGGCGACAAAGAAAAAATATTTAAATTTAAAAATTATGATCATAAACTAAATATTCCTTTTGTTATTTACACTGATTTCGAGTGTCTACTCGTTCCTGTGGTTGGAGCAGAAAATAATCCGAATAAATCAAGTACTAGAAAAATACAACAACGTATTCCTTGTGGAGTAGCTTATAAAGTAGTTTGTTGCGCTAACGATAAATTTTCAACTCCGATAAAGTTATATAGAGGTGAAAATCCTCCCGTATGGTTATTAAAAAATTTAATAGGCGAAGTTAATAAAATTTCTAACAGATTATTTAAAACAGCTCCGAGGAAAATAACGTCAACAACTCGATTTCGATGAGGCAGTTAATTGTCATATTTGTGAAAAGTTGTTTGTAGACTCCAACGGAGTCCGTGATAAGGTGCGAGATCATTATCATTTGACCGGCCAATATCGTGGAGCAGCTCATAACAGTTGTAATTTAAAATTTCATGCTCCAGATTTTATTCCCGTAGTTTTACATAACTTTCGTGGCTATGACAGTCATATATTGTAGAAGCTTTTGGTGATGAAAATATTAAAGCTAAACTAAAATTAAATAAAGTAATAAAATGTATTCCAAATAATTTTGAAAAGCATATGTCAGTGATTCTCGGTAAATTACGCTTTATGGACAGTCTGCAATTTATGGCAGCATCATTAGATGAGCTTGGAAAAGGTTGCAGTAGTTTCGCTAGCCTAAAAAGTTGCTTTGGTGAAAACTATATCGATTTGACAAAAAAAAAAAGGTATCTTTCCTTACAAGTATCTCGATGATTGGAGCAGATTTGATGAAACTTCTCTTCCTGATAAAGATAAATTTTACTCGCAACTCAAAAATGAAAATATCAGAGATGACGAATACAAATATGCATAAGATATTTGGAATAAATTTAGTTGTAAAACATTTGGTGATTATCACGATATATATTTGAAAACAGATGTATTATTGCTAGCAGATGTTTTTGAGAGTTTTCGTCAAGTAAGCTACAGCAATTATGGACTAGACCCTGTTGGTATTATTCTGCTCCAGGATTGTCTTGGGACGCTCTCCTAAAAAAAGTAAGATAGAACTGGATCTCTTAACAAATGTTGATATGTTTAACTTTATTGAAAAAGGTATCAGAGGCGGAATTAGCGTTATAACAAAAAAATATGCAGTAGCTAATAACAAATATCTGAAAAATTATGATAAAAATCTCCCATCATATTATATTATCTAGATTGTGTGAATTTGTATGGATATGCGATGTCAGAGCCAACGCCCTGCGGTGGATTTCAATGGATAACTCCAGATCAATTTCTTAGAGAAACTGAAAAAGATTTACCTAGAAAAATTGATAATGATTTTTCCGATATTTCATATTTTGTTGAAGTTGATCTAGATTATCCTAGTTCGTTACATGATCTACATAACGACTACCCGTTTTGTGCAGAGTCTGTGATGATTAATTATAGTTTATTATCACCTGAACAATGAGCAACGACAACAGCAAAATATTCGATTGTTAATAAGTTAGTTCCAAATTTGTTAAATAAAAGAAATTACGTTATGCATTACAAAAATTTAAAACAAGCAGTAGATGCTGGACTAATTCTGAGAAAAGTCCATCGCGTGCTAAAGTTTAATCAGTCGAGGTGGATGGCAAATTATATTGACTTAAATACGAAACGTCGTGCTGTGGCTAAAACTGAATTTGAGATAAACTTTTTCAAGTTAATGAATAACTCGGTGTTCGGTAAGACAATGGAAAATATTCGAAAAAGAGTTTCGATAGAAATTGTTAATGACATAAATCGCAGAAATAAATTAGTTAACGATGATGGTTTTGTTAGTATGAAAATATTTAATGAAAATCTTGTTGCAATACAACGATGAAAGACATTTAAAGTTAAATAAACCGATTTATGTTGGTGCAGCTGTACTTGATATATCAAAGTGGCTGATGTGCGATTTTCACTATAATTTTACCAAAAAGCAGTGGCCAGATTCGGAGTTGCTATTTACTGATACAGACTCGCTAGTTTATAATATAAAATGTGAAGATGTCTATCAGGATATTTACAATAATAAAAATCTATTTGATTTATCAGATTATCCAGCATGTAGTGGATTTCAAGATCATTTGAATAGGAGAGTTATTGTAAAAATGAAAGATCAATTTATGTTTATGCCAGTTAGGGAATTTGTTGGACTAAAGAGTAAAATGTATGCTGTCATATTAGATGACAATAAAGTTACAAAAAAAGCAAAAGGTATTCCTCAAGGATATGTGAAAAAGATGATGAATTTTGATGACTGTAATGCAGCGCTAAACAATAGCGTCAGTTTTATCAAAACAAATGTTATCAGAACAGATCATCATAAACTTGAAACGAATACAATTATAAAACGTGGACTAAGCAATTTCGATGATAAAAGATATTGCAGGGACGGAATTAATACACTAGCATTTGGACATTATGCAAGTAATTTTGTCTAAACATTAGAAATAATGTTCGAAAATTTAACATTAGTTGATGGAGTTAATAGCAAAATCAAAAAAATAAGGTTAATAACTAGTAATTATCATTTGAATTTAACGACGAAATTTCAGGTATTTGTTTTAGTAAATTTGACAGAATCAAACACTCCCTTATCAGATCAGACAATAGCAAATATTTTAATTATCTCGAAAGTTTGCGACACGAGCTTGCACTAAAATATAACAATTTTCATGATCCGATCAGCCAACAGCAGTATACAAAAATTAACATAGACTTAGACCGGTCGAAGATTTTTGTAAAAGGTAGTAAGTATCTTCTCAGTAAGATAGCAATGAAAGAACTATTTGAATGTCGTCGCAAAGGAACCGGTAGAATTAAATTTTATTTGCATAATCATGACAGTACATTGTACTTAATTTCGACTGCTGAAACGTTGTTCATTGGTCTAGAAATATAGCTCTGTATACCATATCTGTTTTTAAAAGGGAGATAATACTGTTCCAGCTAAGTTTAAAATCTTTTGTAGTTATCGAACATAGCATATACTGCTTCCTGCTATCAGACTAGCGGTTATATTTTTTTCTTTTTCTGACATTGGTACATCAGCCAACTCTGCTAGTTTTTGATTAGCAACTTGATTTATTATTTTACTGACATTTGCAAGCATTACTTCAGTACTAGGTAATTTTACTGGTTGAGGTTTTCGTCGTATTAATCGTGCTAGTCTATCTTTGATCGCTGAAAATGCTTTACCAGCGAGATTACCATAGCACCAATACCTTTTTCACGAACAACATCAATAGCTTTCATACCCAGTTGCTTTGCGATCGGTATTGCTTTTGGGGCTATCCTTCTAAATAGACCCTGAACAACATCACCTAGTCCATCTCCGTAGGTTGTCTTGTATACTGGTAATCGTGAGTTTATTGCCCTGACCATGGTTGGTCCACGGTGAGTACTATGTACGATCATTTTATTATAGTAATTGTATTTAATTACGTACTTAGTCACTGTAGTAGTCATCGGCAATTTCATTAATAAGAGACTGATAAACATCAACATCCATGATACCACCTGTAAATAACCGCATACAAATATCAGCTGCTTCATTAATTATTTCTGGAGAATTATTACCAGCTCCTTTTCCTCCGATGAGGATTTCTAGTCGATCAACATCAGCAAGAATGCTGTTTGGGCACAGAATAAAATCATCTCCAGTAGAAAAACCTTTTCCAGGAGGAGGTTCTTTTTCTTCCTCCGTCAATTTTTCTAATTCCATTTTCCTCCTCCTCGATTCTATTCCACTGAACCCCGAAGTTTTCAGAGGAGTAATTCCTGCAGGACGTGGTGATGGTGATGGAGATGGTTCTTGTGGTGGTGGTGATAATTTTAATGGTTTTATAAATCCACTTAGTTGCGATAATGGAGTTTCTCCAGGTTTGTACTTTAATGGTGATGGAGTTTGTGGTTGTGATTCCGATATTGTTTGAGGATCTGGTTGTTGTGATGATATATCTCCAAATAATGGACCTTCTTTAGCTTTTTCGACTTGTCTCATAAAAGTTTCAAAATCATTCTTATATTTATTAGTGATTCTAGATATACCAAGAGATTGTCGAAATATAAAAGAAACCCAATTTTTTTCAAGAACATTAGCGGTGTCTGGATCTAATAATTTATCACGTTGCGAATATCCTATTGCAGCGACCGCAACATCGTTTTCTTTAAGTAGTTTACGACCATATTCGGTTAATTGGGCTGGTTTTTGTTTTGGTTTTTGTTTTGGCGTAACAATATCTATTACGTCACCGACATCCTCACGAACTTTGTCAATACCCTCGAGTACTTGTTGTACTTCTTCTTGTAATTGTGGTTGAGCAGCAGTTATTTCAGCTGGAAGTTCTCGTAGAATCTTTTTTGTTTTCTTAGTTCTTTCTGCTATTTTTCCAGTTGCCTCTGCAATTTTCTCAGATACTGGAAGAAGAGGTTTAGTTGTATCTGTAATAGGTTTAAATAATTGTTTTGTATCCTTTTCAAATTCGACTTGAGATTCCTGACGCGATTGTAATTGTTGCTTGACAGCATCACGAACAGGTAAATATTTTCTAATTGCTTCTAGTCGCTCTCTTGCTAATCTAGCTGAATGTGGTTCGCCTATAACGACCATTATTAATAATATTTATACTGACTGTTTAATTATAGCAGCAGGAAGGGTGAATGACAAAAATTGAGTGATCCGGCGAGTAAACTAAACGCATTATAACAGAAAAAACAAAAAAGTCAAAAATAAAATAACAAAATGAGCTAAACCAAACGATTTATTATTAGTTTTTCAAACTATACGGTAATAATAAAAGTTAGGAGGTTCGGTTTAGCGTTATTGACCTTATTTTTCAGCCCCTGTATGAACCTTTATTTTATGAAAAACTTGCTCGAAACCAATTTGTAGGGTTCACCCTTCCTGCTGCTACAGGTTTGATTCTATGCCTGAGATCTGTAGTATTAGCATCCTTAGGCGTGGCGAGGACATATGGCGCCCACGGCAAGAACTAAAACTGCGCCCTTATCCAAGTGGAGCCCACGGCAAGAACCACGCAAGAACTAAAATTGCGCCCCTATCAAAGCTTTGAAAGTATAAAAAACTATATTCTGCTCACCGATTTTGCCCCCCCCCCCTTCAAGAGGCGCCCACGGCACGTGCGGTGTCTTGCCACATCCTCACTACGCCTCTGTTAGCATCGAACTATGTAGTACTATCGCAAGACGGGATGAGCAGAGGCACGTAGCAAGACCATGAAGATTGGTAGAGTCAATACTTAGTCAAAAATACCAACTTATTTATTTTGCATTTTCACACATTTCTTATGGCACAGATCGTTTTAGACTGATAAGAAAACTATAAATTCATATCAAATTTGTCAAAGTCGGTTTCTCTTTACGACTGCTTAGACTTATTTGCCTATTGGAAAACCTTCGTGTTGGTAGGAGCTAGGCGCACGGAGAAACAAATGAAGACGTACTTAATCAGACACATACACGTATAAGAGACTGTTTTATAGTTTTAATTCTGTGCTTCAAATCTATAGTATTATTATTGACGTAAGTGGTACAATCGGAAAACGGCAATGCTAGATGCACGTAGCAAGGATATGAAGATCAGTAAATTCTCAAGCGAAACTGAATATAAAATACCAACTTTTTAATTTTGCATTTTCTCACATTTGTATTGGCACAGATCGATTTAGACTGATAAGAAAACTAGAAATTCATATCAAATTTGTCAAAATCGGCGTTTGTTTACAATTGGTAAGACTTATTTGCCATATGGAAAACTTTCTTGTAGGTAAGATCTAGGCGCACGGAGAGACAAATGAAGAGGTATTTAATAAGAAACATCCACATATTATATACTGTTGTATAGCTTTTATTCTGTGATTCAAATCTGTAGTATTAGCATCGAAGTATGTGGTACCATCGTAAAACGGTAAGGGTAGATGCACGTAGCAAGAATATGAAGGTCGGTAAATTCGCAAGCGATACTGAGTAAAAAATACCAACTATTTTAGTTTGCATTTTCACATATTTCTTTTTTCACAGATCGATTTAGACTGATGAGAAAACTATAAATTCATATCAAATTTGTCAAAATCGGTGGTTGTTTACGATTAATATGACCTATTTGCCTATATCGAAAACGTTTGAGTGGTATGGTCTAGGCGCAGGGACAAACAAATGAAGACGTACTTAAATAAGATACATAAACAGTTTATATACTGTTGTATAGCTTTAATTCTAATGCTTCAAATCTTTAGTATGAGCATCGACGGATGAGGTACCATCGCAAAACGTCAAGGGTGGGTAGAGGCACGCAGCAAGAATATGAAGATCGGAAAAGTCGCAAGCTATGCTGAGTGGAAAATACCAACAATTTTTTATTTTGCATTTTCACATATTTCTGTTGGCACAGATCGGTTTAGACTGTTGAGAAAACTACAAATTGATATCAAATTTGTCAACATTGGTGGTTGTTTACGATTGGTAAGACTTATTTGTCAATATTTGGAAACGTTCGTGTAGGAAGGCATTATGCGCACGGACAGATACATGAATGACGTACATAAGATACATACACATATTACTGTTGTATGGCTTTAATTCTATGTTTCAAATATATAGTATTAACATCGAAGTATATGGTACTATCTGAAAACGGGAAAGGTAGATGCACTTAGCAAAGATATGAAGATCGGTAAAGTCGCATTCGATACTGAATCAAAATTAAAAGCTATTTTATTTTGCATTTTCACACATTTCTTTTTCACAGATCGATTTAGACTGATGAGAAAACTATAAATTGATATCAAATTTGTCAAAATCGGTGGTTGTTTACGACTGCAATGACTTATTCGCCTCTATCGAAAACATTCGTATTTGGAAGGCATTGGACGCACAGACATTAAAATGAAGACGTACTTAATAAGATATATACACATATTATATACTGTTGTATAGCTTTAATTCTATGCTTCAAATCAATAGCATTAGCATCGAAGTATGTGGTACCCCTGCTCCCGTCCCGTTAGTACGCTACTTGAAGCACACGTTGTGAAATGCTAACAGGCAACAACTTCCTTGAAAATTATAATTTTCTAAATCTTTTCTGGATTCGTATATTATGACGCTATAATGTACTTTCATTTTCTATCAGCTAGGTCTCCAAGTCGAGTTGTCATGAACAACAGTACCTAGTATCGTACATTCTTTGCTCAGCGACCGTTCCGGTGGTCTAATGTGGCTAGAGCGTCCGCCTCGGATTCGAGAGGTCGCGGGTTCGAACCCCGGCCGAGTCATAATAAAGATTTCTAAAAATGGTACTAGCAGCTGCCTAGCTTGGGGCTCAGCATTAAGAAGTTAGTGTTAGGACTGGTCGACCTGGTGTTAGGATAATTTGACTGGGTGGGAAATAATGCTACATGTCTGTGGCATGATACCCCAGTGCTAGACAACACACACACACACACACACACACACACACACACACACTTTACTAAGTTATTTGCTATTGGAAGATGAAATCTTGTTCATATTTCAACTGCTTTTTATTATCATCGCTGTGACTTCCATACATGATAATAATGCTCCCGATGCTGATGATGGTTGCTGTCCTGATTTGTTTTATTACTACTGCTCGCTAGGTATGTTATATCGAACTTGAAAATCGAAGCACTACCAGTAATACAGCAACTTAAACTGTCTTTTAAAACAAATCGCACGTAGTCGATATAAATATAGATCGACATCAAAATGAACGACAAATGATCTTGTGCAAATTTATCAAAATGAACAAGCTGTTCGTTTGAATTTTAATTCACGATACTGTAAGTTCTTTTTAAATTTTTATTTTGTATCCTAGAGAAATAAATTATTTATGGAACGCTGCAAACTTGTTGGTTTTCTCTCTTTTCTGTTACTTGGCTAAAGACCATATAGTCATATGTATATGTGTGTGTGTGTGTGTGTGTGTGTGTGTGTGTGTGTGTGTGTGTGCTACTTGTATATTCTCTGTTTGTTTCGTTTTTAATAGGGCTATAGTTGGACATTACGCATTTTCCACTATTTGTTTAAGTTACTGTTAGAGGCATCATTACCATTAATAATTCTTACGGCTTTAACTCGGTCCTTTTATTAGATTGGGAGGTAAATCAGCATGGTTTCCTCTCCAATTACCTCTTAATATTTGTTTTTTCGTGATTAATTCGTAAACGTGATGCTTTTCCCAAATTAATATATTCTTTTTCCAGGTGTTTGAGTTTTCATCTTTAATTAAAAATTAGCACGATCATAAAATATGCATTATCATTTTTAGGGCCGTTTCAAGGTTCAGTTTACTCGTTTTATATTTTATTGTTATTTTTCTGATACGTAAAGCTTCACCCGAAACTACGTACAGTTACACTGACAGAACAACCAATGTTAACTGATATCTTTACATTAAATGTATTTTGTGTTTACTCCATTAATTTGTACACTAGAATTTATTTGTTTACAATAAACTGGTCAAAATCAATATTTTTTAAGTACGGTTTAATATAACCATGTTCGACCCTATCGAAAGCCTTTTCTTGATCATACCGTATCAATGCAGATTTTTCTCATTTGGTTTGGACAAATTCCATTAATGTTTGTTTGGACTGTTAAGGTATTATTATATATCTGTCACTGCCTCACAACTTTAATGCTGTTTTACCTATGCACTGTTTAATTCTGTTTGCTAATATTTTATTTATTTTATTGTTATCCGTATTTATGAGCGAGATTGGTCACAGGTTTTTTAAATTTTCTTCCTCCCCTTTCCCCCTTATTTTAGTTATTATGCCTACCTTCTTTGTTTTCGTCATTTCTCCTTGGAGAAGAATATTATCACGTAAAAGTTTAAATACTGGTGAGATTTCTAATTAATTTTTTTATAAAATTCCGCCGACAGGCCATCTGAGCCTGGTGACTTCTCCTTATTTATTTGTGTTGTATCTTGCATAATTTCTTTTGATATAGAATTATCACATTTTGATTATGCCTCGTCATTTATTTATATGAATTCCATTCTACCACAGTAATTATGAATGTCTTCCTTGATTTCGTCTTGCCTTGTCTACATTCTTGTTGATAAAATTTTGAAGGTTCTAAAATTAAATCTTTATTTTTTAAATGCAATCATTTTTCTTTAAAGCTTCGAAGATACTTTCCTTTCCCTCTTTAATCTCTTTCTATACAGTCGCATGTCTTTTCTATATAAATTGTTGAATTTTCTTGCTCTGATTTTGGTTAATTTCAATTTTTACTCTTGTATCTTGTCTTATTACTCTTTAGCTATCTCTATTTCCATATTAATTGTTGCTCTTCGTTATTAATATTCCGTATACATTCTTTATCCATGTTATCCCTCTTTATTTTCAAAACTACAATATTCTTTTGTTGTATTTCTAACCCTCTTTTAATGTTTTCCAGGCTTCCTAACATATATCTTAGCCTATATTGTAGGCCTTCAGATTTCTGTTATTTGTGCACAATATTCTTCTTGTAAATATTGAATTGTTAAAGGACTATATTGAATAAGGGCCATTTTCTGCCCCCCTTTTTGTGGGGAAAAAATTCTTGTTAATATCACAACTCTCTGTCTCATTGTATTATTCGATGTATAAATCACCCTATTCTGCATTAAATATGCATATAAATTTCTTGTTCATACCTAAACAAGACCTTTGAACATGGGCAGGTATGGGAAATTTAAGCGAAAATGCTGCATTTGAGCAACTTGAAACTGGAAATAAAATCTAAGCGCAGGCTTGCTCGAACAAGGTATTTACACTGATTGAGTAATTTTTATACAATTTTTGGGGTTCTTATATTAACTTATGTAAACACGTTTGCGTTAATCACTTAAAATAAAAAAAATTCGTGAATTTTGCTGTCTATGCATCACTGTCGTCGTTTTCCCTGTTGCACGGTAGCTGCTTACTTATCGCTACGCGTGAGCAATTAGACCCGCATTTGTATAGTGCGCTATATTATTTACTTCATTATTATATTTTAAAAAATTCCGGGAATAATAACGATTCAGATATTTTAAAAACAATGTTATCCGTTCATTTCTCTCTTTTGTCATCCTTTCTAAATTGCCTTGGGAACAAGATTTTTCGAAGAGGCGCTGAAGGGGCATTTGGAACTATATGTAAACAAAAACTACGTAGAGTAAACATTAAATGGAATTGTATTTTTATATTGCCAATTTTTTGCAAAAGGATGCTGTAAATAATAGGATAAGTACTTATATATTATTTATTTTATACATAAATAACAAGTTTTTTTCTTCATTTCCATCACGATACCGTTTGCTACGTTTAATTCACTCACTATTATAGTTTAATTCCGTGCACGTAATCTTTAAAATGAATCTGTCAATTTCCAGATGGAAAAAACAGTTACAACCAGCGTAGTTTTTCATTAAATTTTGTTCACTGGGTCTTTCTTCATAAGGTAACAATATTAATTCTTTAAAATTAAACCATTAACTGGACAAACAACAAAGGATGGTATTCAGTTATATAAATCTGCTTGGAAGAATTGTGTCATCTGCCTGATATACAGATACAACAAAACAAGCTTTAATAGCTCAAATGATATAGCATTAGTATGCCAAATTGTCGTACCAAGTTCAAATCTCCTAAGTTCTTTTTTTTTATTTTTTTATTTTTTTTTCTTCGTTTTAAGAACTAATATCCATAATATTAACAGATGTCAATTTACAGGTTTGATGTAAAATTAGTAACTCCTCAGTTTTCAAAACCAACGAAAAAAATGTGCAATTTGAAAATCATTTTATTTTTATGTCATGCAAGGTAACATTTTTTTTCATCAATATGCTATTTATCTAAAATGGAACCATACAAGGGTTGCCAATCATGTCTGCATCATAAAGTAATTGTATTGGAACCAGTGTTGTGAAGCGGTTATTCTTCCATAATTAGATATTTTAACTTTCATACACGTTTATTTATATTCAATATTTTCATACTGAATTTTTATAATTTTCCGGTGCACTCATCCACATGAAGAAAAATCGGTTTTAAACTGACATAAACATTTTAAACTTGCTTACTACCTCAGTTAAATTTATAACATTTACTGAAATTAGAAACCATTTCCAAACAGTGGGAACCTTGTCCACAGTCGCGATGGAAGCCCAGTAACTGAACTGATATATGATTTATTTATGAAACTATTATTTGCATTACTTCTATGCAAAACACCCAGCAATTATATGAGCCTCAATCATTTGCAAATCGTTTTAATGTTTCTAAAATGTAATAATTTTTTTGTGGGTATAATATTCGTCTGAAAGGATACTAGAGGAGAGTGGCCAAATATCTTTGCATCAGAAAATGATTGTGGTGCAACCAGTATTTTGAAGCGATTATTATTCCATAGTTATGTAGTATAATTTTTTATACATGTTTGTTTATGCTAAATTTTTTAAGACTTAATGTTTTATCACATTTTCCTAGTCACCCCTCCTAATCAAGAAAAACTGGTTTTGGACTGACGTAAATCTTTACTTGCCACTAAATCAATGATTTTTCTATAAATTACTGAAATCAGAAATTACACATTTTGTTTCCAAACAGTGGGAAACATGTTGCAAAGGTCAGAAAGAAAGCTAAAGTAAGAGAATTGATTTATGGTTTGTTAATTGAAAAGGATAATGGTATTATTCCTACCCCCTATCCTGCAAATATAAAAATAAACAAAACAAGTTTGTTCAATCTATTTAGCTAAATACTGCATATTTATTGCAATGGCATATTTTCTTTATTTAATTAAATGAAAACGTCATAACTTTATACACTTACTGATTATAACAACAGAAAATCATAAATATAATAACAATTACAGATGAAAGTCTTTTATTCAAAGGACTTCATGCTTGAATGTAAGTACCACTACTATGACTACTATTACTACTATTAAAAATACTACTACTGCTACTACTATTACTAATAATAATAATAATAATAATAATAATAACAGCATTAATAATAATACTAAAAGAATGTCCATCTACCTATATTTTTAAGTGGAAACAAACATGGGGGGAGGGGGGGAGTTGGCACTAACCATAAAACATATCAAGCATACAGTATCTTCAGACCAAAACAATTCTGAATAAATATTTTGGGATGTATAATGGCATAATGGATGACACAAGAATTTATGATACAAACAAAATTAAGATAATTAATACATAATAAGCAGGGTTGTTTCTTTTTAGATACTGTTAATAAAATCAGTTTCTGGCTCCATCCCTACAAGAACTGATTTTATGGAATTCGCAGGCTCTGTGTATCATTGTAGACTAAATATGACTTGTTGTTGTTGTTGTTGTTGTTATAGGGTTTAACGCCATTTTTCAGCACAAGATAGGCTATACATGGCGGCCAGTATTAATGGTGGAGGAAGAACCCTGGAAAATCCCTGGGAAGAACCACCGACCCACGAGAAGCTACTGGCAGGCTTTCTCACGTACCCACGTTAGCCGAGCCTGGACTCGAACTTACGCAGACAGAGGTGAGATGGCAGTGATCCGTAACGGTCAGCGCTTTAGACCACTCGGCCACTCGGGGCCCCTAAATATGACTGCCAAAGTTAATACTTGCAAATGTTTGAAAAGCACCCAACAAATGATATTTTAAGTGAGATGTGAGAATTTGGTGAATGGTCTAAAACACTTCAAATGCTGCCATAAAAGGCCCACAATCAATTCAACTTTAAATTCCATCGACATCAAGATCCCACAGACATTGTGTTGTATGTAAAAGATCATATGGGCATCAAAATCATCTTGTTAATGTCCCATTATGTGACATAACCCAGTCATTTGCAGAGTGTAGTATTTTTATAAAGTCAAATATTAGCTGTTGCAAATTCTATTTGGAAATCTTCTACTTTACTAATGAATCCCTGCATTCTATCACTGCAACAAAAGAGTTTGATGAAAACTTTTCAAGTACAGATATTAAATCACTTGTACAAAATGTGAAGAAACTAATTAAAACAAAGTCATATCTTAACTTTGATGTTCCTTCTTCCTTATCCGATGACAGCTATTTCCACCTTTTTTGGCTTGAAAATGGATCAATTCTTGTAACTAAATAAGGTTTAAATCCTGGTTCAAGAGAATAACTTGCTGAATAAGCACAAATTGTACTTCAAGATGGATGCATCCACTTGGAAACTGAATGAATTCCCCAGGATATCAGTTAATTACCTGCGTGACATCACTATGGGCATTTATCAAGCTAAACAGGCTCCAAAGTATACAAATCAACATCTCACAGAGGAGGGGCACTATGAGGATGGCATGCATGGTTTTTCCAGGTCAGTTACATGTAAAAATCCAGTCTCGCCACTCCAAAAATAAAATCCATTCGCTGTGGATCCAATACAAGCTGAAATATTCCATGGACTCCATCAAAAGATGGTATTGTACCTTCAAGGTTGGTGCTCGGATTGTTGGGTGTTGTGCCCATGTCTCTAGTTTCCTATGGTTTCCTGGCTGCAAAAGATGGGTAAATGATGAGTCGACAAACAAAGCATTACAAATTAGTCATCTTAAGGATGCATGATCTATTCCAGAATATGAATATGACAATGGGAAATCAAATGAGTTGAGTTTTTTTTTTTAACATTCTGACCACTGCTTTCATCAGTATTCATCTGGCTCCTTTTATGTTGTAAGACAAATGATATTTTTGTATAATTTGAATTGTCAACCATATCATGATGTTTCAATTATTACGTCATCTTATTTGAATGATAATACATAACAATTGCCAGATTAAGACCTTCCACGGCCCTCATCACTAAAAATATTATAGCACCCCACCCCCTCTACTAAATATGAAATTAAAAAATAAAAAAAAACATACAAGAAGCTAAAAAAGGCTGGAAAATAACCAGTGCTGCCACCATTCCAAATTAAAATACTCGTACATGCAGATCGAAATGATCATATATAATTCATTCAATTTTATCATCAGCAAATAATTATTATTTTTTTCTGGTGCCCCTGTTGGGCTGGTGACCTAAGCACGTGATTAGTATGCTTGATGGGTAATCTGGCAATGTACATACCACACTCAAATGAATACAAAAAGGTATATTTTTAAGACATATTCATTAATAATTTGACTTTTTAAGTCCATGTTGGCCTGAATAGTTTATTTTTAATGCTTTTTATTCTCTCTGATGACTGTTCAGTCATTGCAAGTTCTGTCTGGTCACCTCACAGTGAATCTAAGAGGGATCCAAGGTTAAATACACCCAAACAAAATGGCAATTACATTAACAGTTGCTCATCTCAGCTGTACAGACGGCAGGAGTGTATCACCTCTGGGTCATATTGTAGGTGGATGAGTGGGGACCTTACTATCACCAGGCTTTGCTATTTGTTTTGGTTAACTAGGTAATATGTGTTTTGTGAGTGCAGATGCTTCGTCGTCTCTTGCTTGCATAGATCGTCATTTTAACACTTCTCTGAACCTCCGGTTATGTAGAAAGCCTTACGGCGAGATATTCGCATGATCTTTGCGTAGGAATACCAACAAGCATGTCGGTCTATACGTTTAGTATACAGTACTTAAAATATTTATGCACAACACGAGACCAAAAACACGTTCCACATGAATTAGAAGTGATGCAGTTTTTCTAGTTTTCTCAACTTCTAATGGATGTAACTGTGCTTTTCCTCGTGTAAAGGTAGGGATGGCAAATTCAGCTTGATAAAAGCGCACATCATCTTTTATGTTGAAGCCTCTGTCAACCATCACTATGTCACCTGGTAATAGATTGTTGAGAAGTCCTGATTTTTCTGTTATATACATGTCAGAGGTTCTACCTCCCCATCCATCAGAAATAAATGTAACAACACCTTGAGGGGCAATGCCTGTTAGGTATTTCACAGTCTGGTTATGTTTGTAATTGGAATATGTGTACACTTTGTTCAGAACACCGCTTGGCTTCTCTGTAAATAATTCAAAACAGTCTAGCACAACAACAACTTTCTCGCCAAACTCTTTTCGGAACACAGAGGCATTGTTTCCCTCAAGTGTTCTCAATTTGGCCATTGCACTAGAAAGCATAGTCTAATGTAGAGTAAGTACATCCAGAGTATTGTGAAAACTTCTTTGCACAGTAGGTAAAGATACAGTCAAGTGATTGGCTACGTCTTCGAAAAGATAATTCATTCGAAGGTTCACAAGACACAATAGAAATTCATTTTCTTTTGACAGACTCTTACTGTTGTTACTCATATGTCCCTCTATTAAATTAAAGACTAGTTTTAATACACCATAATTGGGCAATCCCGTGTAAAATGCTACTTGTTCAGAATTGTCAACGTAAGATAGAAGGTTGTATAGTCTTTTAAAATCAAACTGTTCATTTTCTTTGCCTTCGATAAGTCTGGACTTGTTATCATCTTCTAGCTGTTTGATTGCATTGACTGTCAAGTCAGTTTGGATGCCCATTGCCTTTGATATTTTTTCATCAGGATATGCAGGCTGAAATGACGCTATGCACCTCTTTATCAATGTTAATAGAGATGATACTGCATCTGAAATCTTTCTTTTGTGTTTCCGCTGGCTGGCCCGATTAAATCTCTCATGAGCTGTTCGTATTGCAGGTGAAGTCATTTCTGTTTAACCAAGATCTAGAGTTGGCAACCATGATGGACGTGTTCTGTCATGCAAATATGCTTTAACACCTGTAACAATAAAAGGAAAGCAACTGAGATAGTGACTTCATTCAAAAGAATTAAATAATGTATTATGCAAGTCAAGAAAAAGATCATCATATATCAACAGAAAATGACTGGAACTGTCAATATATAATCCTGATACTCTTAATCAAAAATATAACATTGTCATGTAATTTTTTTTTTTTTTATCCAAAACGACTGGTCCCTGCTGCTTGCACTGGGGACTTGTAAACCAAGATTATTAGTTAGTATTATAGCTTGGATTAAAATGTCTGTAAACATCAAGCTAAACATACATTATAACGCAACTGAAAAATTAATTTTAACATACCTCCGACGAAATGTTTAGAGTAAACAAGCGTTCGTTCCCATCTCTTTTCAGTTTCAATGTCCTTTCTGTTGATAGCCGCCTTCCATAAACGACGTCTTTCTTCCAATAATTTCATTGTTTCTTCACCCTGATCAGTCTAAATTTTCGGTACTTTAAAGAAGCTTACATCTTTTTGCACACCTTTGCGGTTGGAACACCCGACAATACCACAAATCGGCATTATGGAAAACACGCTTGTCGTTACACCCGTTGTCAATGGCTTGAGACTCAAAATGACGGATCTATGCGCACATATTTTCTGCAACGTCACGTGAAAACAACCCATACAGTACTGAAAATATTGATGCACAAAATTTGCCTTCGAAACCTCTGTCAGATTATAGTAGTCAATGTAATAATGTGACTGGCATTACTTTAATGGTATATATGAACACATATTCATATAAGGTTATTTTATTCGTTACCATTTTTATATACGTTTTTGAATTTCTTCATTGGCCTCATCGAGGGCCCCAGTTATAAGTCATTATAAAGAATTGAATATAGGCCTATATGTTCATGGGAGGAGAGAGAGAGAGAGAGAGAGAGAGAGAGAGAGAGAGAGAGAGAGAGTATAGTCATAACTATTAAAGGTAGAACAGTACTTACTTTTACTCCTTTTTTCATTCAAGTGTATGTGCAAACTTGTTCCCAAAAATTCATTGAAAGTTGCATTCATTCTACAAATCCCCGAATCTTGCACGATGATAATCATCATCTTTGCAGACTCTAAGTGCTGGTAAATAGCATTTGCAAAACGAATAATAAAATGATTGTGTTTCCATTTGGTCATTATAGGTATATGTTCTTTATAAACGTGTACATCCCCTCATTTGACAGACAACTGTATGTAGTCAGTGTTATGTAGTATTCCCGCGATGGTTTAAAAATAGACGCAAAAAGTCTCGAGTACAATACCTGTAGTCTGTTTCTTCCTGTATTCTCCAATGCCATTACTTCTAAAACATATTTCACAATTTTCAGAAGGTCATTAAAAGTGCTGGACCAATAGTCTTTTATTTCTTATTAATGTCCATATATTATCTTTACGGATAAATACATAGTTAATAAATAGATTATAGTGTTACTCTAGGATAACTCAATTGGTGTGGAAGATAATTTATTATTTTTTTCTTCTTTTAAAGATAGAAACACAGTAGTGTGTATGTGTGTGTGTGTGTGTCTGTGTGTGCGTGTGTGTGTGTGTGTTATAGCCATAAAAATATAAGGATAAAAGTACATAAATACATAAAGAACATGTGTCATTTCCAGGAAAGGTAAGAAACCCATGTATTCGGCGAAGAAGCGAACGTACAGGCCCCTGTTTACGCCTTCTTTACAGTCATATTCACTAATATCAAACAATCATTTAAATAATTCAATAATATTAAACATCATTCAATAATATTAAACAAAAATTTATTGTGGAAACGTTTTTGCATTTTATGATTAAATACCTTTTTGTCAACGTATTTTATAAACAGTTTTCAGTTGACGTGTAAGTTCGATATTCTATTTTTGTCTATGACGGACCATGGAATAGTTTTAGAATCTGAACTTTATTAAAAGAGCTTTAAAACCCCTAAAATAATAAAAATGCATATTGCAAATATGAAACTGAGTGAATAGCTCATGGTAAAGCAGTATATATGAAAAGTAAATGGAAAATATGACAACTTTTCCTTTCTTTCTTCATAGTGTTTATACACCCTGTAATCAATGCAACGGACACGTGAATACAAAACTGGTGTCAGAAATAAATGTTAACCACCTCATGTGTACAGTATATATCATATGATGACATTTGGAGAAGGGGCAGAAAATGGCCCTTATTCAGTATAGTCCTTTGCATAGTCACTGTTTGTCAAATGTAGTCACTGTTTATATATATATATATATATATATATATATATATATATATATATATAGCAGACAGATGAGATGACAGTGATTTAGAACGGTGAAGGTTTTGGACCATTCGGCCACTCGGGGACCCTGATTGTAGATTGTAAAGGTCATTTATGAACAACATATTACATTGACAACGTTTGTTCCTGATTGTAATTATATTGCCACACTTGTCAATTGGTAGGAAAACCCAATCAGAAGACACTCTACGGCTCAGATTCAAAATATTTCTGCATTTGACCAACTATTTAGCATAATAATAGTAGACTGTGTCGGTCCCTTACCTAATACCAAGTCAGGCATCCAATGCCTATTGACCATAATGTACGTGTCCACACAATTTCCAGATGAAATTCCTTTAAGAACTATTAAAACTAAATCCATAGTAAAATCTTTGATAAAGTGGGGGGTTTATTTAATATAGATTTTGATCTTCCTAAATCTGTTTAGCCTGATCCAGTGTAAAATTTTTATGTCTGAAATTTCAAGTTCAGCTTTTAGTGCAATGGAGGTACCTCTAACTGGAGACCCCTAATATCGACCTCAAAAGTTTTACTTTAAAAAACTATTGCCGTGGCTCCCTCTACTCTCACTTTCTTAACATTTATTTATATTCTACTTCTCTCCCCCCCCCTCCATTTTGCATGCTACATATGTCGTTTATGGACACTCATCGTGCTATTAAGGCGTTGAGTATGCCCGCTGGTCACGGACACCCATCTATTGCCAACTCTTCACAGTTGATAAGCTGGCTTCCTTCCATTCAATATGCGATCAGCATAATCTCATACCCTCTATTATTTATGCACTAAAATACGTACTTAATTTCTATCCTTCCAGTTTGTACAACGATAGCTTTGGTGAAGACACTAAGTGGCTGAACACTACATTTCGAAACAAATGCAGTGAAGAAACAATAAAATGATTGAAAAATATTAAAATTATGACAAACCTTTTTTTTCATTGTGAAATAACAAAACAAAAAGAAAAAAGAAGACAAGGCTTCACAAGCCGTTCCCTGGTAGCTCGGTTCTACAAACTTTCAATCAATGATTGCGAATCGTGCGTGAATTGTGCTCTGTCTTCACCCAGAAGGAACTTTATTTGGCTTCATGGTCTGTTACTTGTCTAGGCTCGTACAAAAGTAACAAAGAAAAGAGTGAAGCCAACAAGCTTTGTAAATTTAACAAAATAATTTATTTCCCTAGAAAACAAGGTAAAAATATGAAAAAGGACTTACGGTTTATGAATCAAATCCAAAAATTAATCCAATAATGAAAATATAAATCCTATCACTAAAAAGTTCTAAATGAATCAAAGTTCGAATCCCGATGAAGTTCCAAGATGGAAGGCGATGACGTCTTCTATAACCTGTTTTGTGTTGTAGTGTCAACAGTTCCTTGTTGAATCACTAAAATTAATATTCCGGCTTTAGAATTCCGACTAATTTCCAATAAATGTCTCTGTCCAAGAATTCTGATGAAGAGTAATTTTCCAGGGTGAATAAATTATTAAATTCCAAAATATAGAAGAATTTTAAATCAAATTGGCAGCAACAAAATAAATACCTTTGAGCTCCGAAGGTATGAATTACGAATGTCTGAAATCACTGTAAAATGTTAGTTTCAACCCGCAATTATAGATCACGTGATGGGGTCACATGGTCACTTAGTTTGAACGGCGTAGTAACATATATGCCAGCTGTCACGTCCACTATGGATGCATTTGATTCTACTGAATGAATCTATAAGATTGAATAAAAATTATAAAAAAAAGTTGTTTACATAGAACCTACACGCAATCCAAGTATGACCTTGATTACAACCAATGATTTTCATTCTAGGAAAGAAATTTTAAAAATTTGTTTACCAGTTCTGAATCAAGGTCAAAACTAGGTCAGCTAAAAATACAATGTAGCAATACGGTTATTCCCAGGTCAAACAGAACTGAACTGAATTTTCCGAAAAAATATCAAATCCGGTGAATAAAGTTATCATTACAATAACATGTAATGAAATAAAAAATAAAAAAAAAAAGAATTTTAAAATAACACACAAGTAATTAAATTACATATACGTAACTGGTCCTACTTGCAGATTGATTTCAACATGATGCCTCCGTCAGTTGACAAGGGCAGTCTGGGGGGCTGTGTGTGGTATTTGTGTTTCTCACCCCACCCCACCCCCTTTTCTTTAACATCTGTCTAAAGGCTTCCCACTGAAGAAAGGTACGAGAACACGCGTGTGCCCGTGCTGTGCAGTAAAGTAATTAGTGTACGCCTTGTGATCTAGTGTAAACAGGGTGATTAATGGTACACCTGGCAGACTAATTAGTCGTGTGTTGAGAAAACACCTGTTTGGTCTGTGATGATGAGTGCTTGGCCGATAGACGCACCATCACCCCACACACACCCCAGTGTGAGTGATATACCCATTTCCATCGTAAGCAGTGGCTACAAGAAATAATTTAAAGAATTGGAGACCAATAACTTTATTAAATACAGATTACAAAATTTTAAGTAAGGTAATAACAAATAGAATTAGGAAATGTCTAAAGTATATAATAGATTTTAATCAAAGCTGTGGGGGAGTGGGGGGAAAATTATAAATAATACACTATCAATTGCGGCAATTATAGATTTAGTAAAAAGCAAAAATGAAAAGGCAATAATGTATCTTTTCGATCAAGAAAAGGCATTCGACAGAATAGAGCATGATTTTATATATCAGGTTTTACAGAAATGTGGATTTGGAGCTAATTTAGTAAATTGGATCAAAGCTATGTACAAAAATATAACATCTAGAATATTAGTTAATGGAGCCCTGACGGGCGAGATTCCGCTTGAAAGATCAGTCAGACAGGGTTGTCCATTGTCAATGATACTTTACGCTATGGCTATAGAATCCTTGAATATAAACATAAAAAACAACTCAGATATTCAGGGATTAAGAATACCTAATATGAAAGAGAAATTTAAAACTATACTACATGCAGACGACTGCACAAACTTTACCAGAGACGAGTATTCCTTTAAACACTTACAAGAAGAATTCTCAAAATTTGGTAAAGTCTCGGGATCGTTAATTAATCACAGCAAGACAGAAATTTTATTAATAGGAAACTGGCGTGGAAATCATCCAGGTCTCCCGCCAAATTTGATTAAAACTCATGTTAAAGCATTAGGAATCACGTTTGGACTGAACTCAACTCAAAAGAACTATAGTGAGTTAATATCAAAATTGGACGAGCAAATCGAAACTTGGTCGCACACCACGATTAACTTAATAGACCGAATACAAGTTGCTAAAACTTACCTATATAGTCAATTAAACTACATAATGAATACAACTCATCTAACAGAGGCCATGATCGGCAATTTAGAAAGAAAAATAATGGGCTTTATTTGGGAGAACAAAATTCACTACCTAGCAAAGAAATATGTTTGTAGACCCAAAGAAAGGGGGGGGGGGGGATTTGACCTCCCAAATCTAACTCTGAAGCAAAAAGCGATGATCTTAAACAGATTTAAAAATTTAGATGAAAAACCAATATACCCATGGCAGGCGATAAATATTTATTTATATGGATATCTATGTAAATTCAATGGAAATATATATAAGAACAACTCACTTGTTAAACTTTTAGAACCTCCGGGATATTTTAGAAGAATTAAAGAATTATTGTACATCAGTAGAAATAGAGAAGAACTATGGGATAAAGGGAAAGATATATACAAGATACTAATAGAACCTATTATAAATGGAAAACAAGAAATAGAACTTAAATTCCCAACATTAAACTGGGAATTAATTTGGAAAAACTGGGCAGGCATAAAGGTGCCAGCCATCCAAAGCAGACTTTTTTATTATTTACATGATAGATGGCTAACGGGAGAGGTGGCCTTCGTTAGGCACTTAACTAATAAAATACCAACATGTAGATTTTGTAGTAGACACATTGATTCTAAAAAACATTTAATTTTAGAGTGTATAAACACTAAACCTGAAAGAGAAAATATTAAATCAAAGATATTTAAAAAATATAGAACCAATATAAACTCTCACTTATTATATACCAATGAAATTAATGATAAAGAAATATATGGGGAATTAATAAATTTTATAAATGTGATAATGAAAACAATAAGAGAATATAATTAAAACATATTACAATATACCTGTAAGGTCTTACACACTATACTATCCTATATCTATCTATCATCTATTGACACACACTAAAATAAAAACAGGGTTACAAAGCTAGGGAGACCGGTATCGACACAGAGTCACAACCGGTCTCCTGAGGCAAAAGAAACCCATAAAATTAAAAAAAACTATGGAAATATTTGATCCTTTTGCAAGCCAGCCTAACAATAAAACAAATGCAGACAAAACAAATAGCTCCAACATATAGCACACACAGGGCAACACAGATCTCTGGCAAAGATCACTAGAATTTCAATGAGCAGTGACTCCCAGACCGGGGATAAAGCTCTTAGATACACTAGAATAGGAAAGGTGTTCAAACCCTAATACAAAATTATCTTAAAAAGAAATTCTTAAAACTATACAAACTGCACATACAATCTAAAGAAAACAAAATATATAAAAAAAACTATTAATTTTCGGACTAGGGGGTCCCTCAGATGATGATGATTCTGAGAGGGACCACACCAATAATAGTGGCTACACTTTCTTCCTCGCCAACCTTCTTTAGATAATAGTCTAATTCTTCTCTATAAATTATGGGCAATTTTGATTGTTTTCCTTTTGTGGGCGTTTGACTTGATCACACGATCATACTAAATTTCAGAGTAATTTAATGTGAAATGAAATGAAAGTTCTAAGAGAGAAAGAAAAAGATAAAGGAGAAAAAATGCAGAAAGTGGTGCTTTTTGTGCTGGATGTTTGTTTGGTGTGTGTTTCTCACTTTCATTTGTTAGTATTTGCATCTATATCGAATCCTGAAGGATTAGGCTTATGTGAGAAGACAAGTTTTCTGTTTTTCTTTGGTGCTATTTGCCCATTTAAGTTACATTTTGGAGGAAATGCTTGTTCCTATTTTGGGTTTGGACGTTACCCAACATGTGAGAGCGGGGGACTGGAGAAACACCATGCGAACCATCACAGTCATGGAATAAGGCAAGAAAATAACTTGGTGATGCATTAGAGAGAGTATATGTAATGGATTTCGTTGACGCGTATAGCGTTACTTGGGGTAGTTTTATTTTATTTAATTTTCTTTTATACCTTGACCAATAGTAACTGAGTAATAAGTGCATCCCATTGTAGGTAGTTTGCAACGATATATCCATATTTCATGACGTGCACGTTTACTTTACCCTTTTGTCTTGCTTGAGTTTTTATAATATATATATATATATATATATATATATATATATATATATATATATATATATATATATATATATATATATATACCACTTACATTAAACATAACATTTGCATTTAAAGTGTTGGTATAAAGCAAAGTGATATACCAGTACTATTGGTATATCAAATTGTGATCCGCCCATGACGCAATAATACGAATATATAAACATTCTTTCTACTGCAGGCCTATAGATCAATGATGAATTTTCACTCATGAATCGTTAATGACGTATGAAAAGAACGATAAAAGGTATTAATATTCCCCGTTTTCTAAATCAATTTAACATGGTACACTATTTCATCGCAATCTTTTCTTTTTTTCCGTTTTCCTCTTCCCTGTCACGCATAAGTGGAAACATGCGCAAAAATATGGAGTGAGAGAGAGAAAAACAATTTGGGTTGGATGTACAGCTTAAAACTAAACTTGCACCAAGTAACCTACAAGAATATGGTTCGTCTTAACGGTATGTTTACACTTTCCTTGGTTATATATCTACAGTGTTCATGATAATGATTATACATAGCTGCAATACAGCCTGTCGACAATTTAAGCTGAATTTGTTGGTTACGAGGCACACATAATGTAACGTATTTAATGGTTTATTGTTGTTGTTGTTGCTTCTGAAAATTATGATAATGTTCTAAAAATCGATTATTATTAACTAAATACGAAAATGTCCAAACGGCGCACCCCCTTCCTCCCTCCCTCTCTCTCTCTCTCTCTCTCTCTCT
This sequence comes from Megalonaias nervosa, assembly GCA_016617855.1. Classification (NCBI taxonomy): domain Eukaryota; kingdom Metazoa; phylum Mollusca; class Bivalvia; order Unionida; family Unionidae; genus Megalonaias; species Megalonaias nervosa. Next base: position 31,757 of record JAECUM010004494.1, read on the forward strand.
CTCTCTCTCTCTCTCTCTCTCTCTCTCTGTAGACCAATGTAGCGAAAAACCGGCCAAATTCCATGAAAATACTAGCGTTGGGGATTTTAGCTTGTGTCATACGACGATGTCCATGGACGAATGATGGTAAAGTTAAGTCACATCGTCCAAAGAGAGAGAGAGAGAGAGAGAGAGAGAGAGAGAGAGAGAGAGAGAGAGAGAGAGAGTCTGTATGGTCAGTAGTGATGTTAATTAAAGCAAAATAATGACTTAGATCAACTGTAAATATATTAAAATATTTTAATTACCTCTTGTTGGTTGGACATTAGGCTTAGTTTCTATTCAACGCTATTTTCCATACGCCAGTATGTAAATGTCTGAGCTTTCAGTGTGTACAAGAATCTAACGTGTTTGTAGTGCTCAACTTTCTTCATAAAAACAGTATTTCCTCTCCAAATCATAAGCGTGTCTTGTATTGATTTAATCAATCTGTGTAAAATTAGAGACTTAAAAAGAAAACAACTTATCAATATCCAGTGTGGTTGTGAACAACAAGAACAGGCATAGATCTATATTTTGTAGCGGTCACACTCGCAGGGATGTCAGGAGTTAATTCAATCGGTCAATACACTGTTGCCCGTAGCATACTTTAACTCCGTTGAAAGGGCAAATATGTGTATTTGTGTGTGACATAAATAAAATACATGTATAGCATGCAGGCTGTATCAATGATATACCACTCGATGCATAAATTTTTCATTGAAAGGAAACTCGGCAAGCCTCGTTTCCTTTTAATGAAAAATTTATACATCTCGTGGTATATCATTGATACAGCGTACATATATATAGATCTGATGTATATATTTTCTGATTAATGACGTTTATTCAATATAATACACTAGAAAGTTTGGTTTATTTGTAGCTGGCAGTATGGCAACGTGGCTAGAAAAGAGCAACATGCATGGCGGCTTAGTCTAATCGTTGACAAGAGACCAGCATCATTTGGCAAGGGCCAAATTGTTGGCAACAGATCAGTATTGTTTGAAACAGGAACATGGTTGGCAATAGAGGAACATAATCAGCAGCAAAGCGAAGTGGATCGCAGCAGAGGAGCAAAGTGGCTTCATCTGAATGGGGACGGAGAAGCCAAAAGAGTTCGTTTAAAGGATGTAAATTTTGAACTATGTATTTAGAATCTTGAACTGTGTATGGAGAGTGTTGTAAATGCCTAAGGTTACATGAACCACACGCATCTTTATTCCTAACATGTCACGGTGTGGTAAATATATAACTCATCAATTGCACATGACAACGTCAATTTTGTATCATTTAGTGAATGTTTCCATGCAAAATAGAGTATCAAGTTTCAAGTGTTTGTTGTTGTTTTTCATTATTACTATATTTCTGTATCCATTTCATTGTTGCATTAATATTTACAGCGAGGGCTTGTAGAGACTCTCATACTTCGTTATTATAAACATTTCATTTGTATGCTTTGTATTCGTTGTTTTCAATTAATCCATATATAGTTAGTTCCTGTCCCGTTACAGTCGCCATATATTTGTACAGTGGTTATATGTTTGTAGCACAGTGTTGGAAGTGATTCCGATCTTGTTTCCTCCAAACCTCTAGAATTTGATGTTGATTTTATTGCTCCACAAATGATTCTGCCATTTCAGCTTGTCCAGCAGAGGATTCTTTCCCGCAGACGGAGCAATTTGTTAATATTATTGTGCATCCAGGGAGGATCTCCCGAAAGAATTATTATAATTTTATAAGAATAGCAGAATGGGCTGCCTCTAATATAAACCGAAAGTCTTTCAGACCTGTTCATCTATCGATAAATTAGAAAACTCACAATCAACTGTATACATTAAGTCTCTACAATTTATAATTAACTGCTTGATACGTTTAGCCTAAAGGGATATGAATGAGCATTCATAAAGTTTGTGGAACAATAAATGGGGTTATGATCGCTACAAAAAGGATCTAAGACAATTTTTGAACACAATTTAGTACCACTCATAAGTATTAAACCCGTCGTTGTGAAGCTATTAGTAATTCTTCTAATTTTATCGATCAATTGATATAGATTAAAGGTATTTATGACATGTGTAATATATTTACATCTACTGAATACCAAGAGGTCTTCGTTGAAGTTCCCTACCATTACTATATTTTTTTGGACAATATTATTGTGCTTGTTCACTTGAAAAGAAAGTCCAGTCATCGGATCATGGGTGTACATAAAACGTTCAAATTAAGCTATCTTTCGTTAAGGTTTACTTCAAACCATAGGGTCAATGGTTTGGTATTAGTAAATTGTTGCTTTCAATTACGTGAAATCCTGGTTTGAATACATGGCTATAGCAAAAGTCGTACAGTTCAACATCGATTATTTCAGTAATGAGTGTCATTTTTCACAATTCCGTTGTAAATACCTTTAAATGCAATTATTCACTTTGTTTGGATCCTCGTACATCCATATTGCTTTGAAAGGTCATTATTTACACGGCTCTAGAAGTAGCTAGGGCAAACTCAATGTTAAAGTACGTGGCCATTTTTGGACGAGATGAATCTACAGGTGTGATCCAGTACAATCCGGATTGAATGTCACTCGCTCTGATGTCACAGCGAAAGCTATGCACACCACTTCCTCGATAACTCACTCCCTGATAACTTGCGAACCCGCTTAAAACGCTGGATCAGTCGTGGATCCCATATTTTTTATTAGAACGTACCAAAAAATTGACCCCTATTTCTTGAACATGAAGAAATAATGATCAGAATTAGTAATTGAAACCTTGATATATAGCTCGTTTTATTGTTGAAAACGGTTGATATGACCTGGAAATTAGAATTAACATTATGAAATTATCAGCTTTTAATACGATGGCATGTATTATGTTAAAAGTTCTTTCCAAATAGCATTCTTGGTACATCGTAAATAACCGTGTGCAGCGAAATGTCGATAATGAAAATGTCACTAACGCTTACTTGAGGAAGCACTATAATAAATAAATAAGAATTAAATAAGTTTTTTAATCAAGCGAAATGCTTATCTTAGTCACATCTTTTAGTTCGGTTTATGTGTAATGTTCATAAATATAATGTGCGCTGGTGACTTCAAACGTGAACTGTGTTAATCTACCGTAACAGCTATGTCCGCGAGCGTTTCTGTGAGAACCCAATTAAGTGCCGACCGTGTTTTGATACCTAATTTACGTAAGTATTTGTTGTATTGTTGCACCGAATTTTAAGCTGACCTCCTTTTATTACCGCGTTAATTAGACATTTGTATCAAAAACAGGGGATGAAATAAATGAAAACTTAAAAGGCAGCCAAATCCAACCTGTGTAAGAGCTAGCGTCCCCGGTCGAGTGTCAGGTCAACTCATTTCAAGTGATCAATCGAACACTGTTACAATTTTTTTTATGAACATAATCTAATTAAACTACTTTCAATTAACATACTCATTGACAAATGTGACCAAAGATAGCAAGACAACCAAGTGAATACTTGATGACTTCAAATTCTGTTTCACAGATACGTTTTAGGAATGAGAAGCTAGTTTCAGAGTTAGTAATTAATTTGTAATTATTGAATTGGCACTCGGAGATTTCCTCATGGATGAGAAGAAGTTTCACTATAACTTGCAATGAAATCATGGCATCATTATTTTACTAATAGAACAATAAAAGAATGTTACTGATTCTCTTATTTTTGATATGCACAGTGGACAAGAACACTTTGCTGCATGTGACAATATATCGGAATCCTCTATGATAAATGAAATATATTAGTAATATCTACATCATTTGATAGTATAGAATCATCGTACGGTCACATTATGTCAAGCCCATAAGGACTCGGGTTATTTATTTTCCTTATATTATTCCTACATTTATTTGTCAGTACTGAATTCTCCAGTACTTCCAAATCCTGCACTTTTTTGTCAATACTGATTTTCCCATTGCATCCAAATCATACATTTGTTTGTCAACACCGAATTTTCCATTTTGTCCCAATCCTACTTTTGTTTGTCAGTACTGAATTTTCCATTGTGTCCAAATCCAAAAATATCATCTTAATATAAAGTATCTTAAATGATGACCTCAAATTCTTCCGATTGGATAGCTGGCATTTTTTCTGAGAGGCTGACCTTTACACAAAACAAGATGCTACGGGTAACAGAGTTCACTTTCGGCACGCATAAATGCCAGATTACTCCCTTTGCACTGTTGTCAAAATGCACGTAGACAATCGCACTATATTACTAACATTAAAACAACAATATCCTTTAAATCAATGCCAAGAATCCGTACATCTAAGCCAAGAATCACCATTAAGAAAGAGAACAAAAATGCTCTAAACATAAATTGGGACTGCTTTCGTGTATCTTGACCCAGAAGTAACAATTGTGACTGAGCTCTATTAGCGACCATTGTGTTAGCGATAAAACAAGAAGATCTAGTCAAGTTAGAAAGATAATTAATTTAATCATATCTACTCACCGGCATATCAAATGTTAATGAGTTTACTACTGCCGCGAAGTCAAAAGAAACAAAGACCTCGGATTCTTACGATCATCGATATCAAGCACATAAGCAATCGCTTTTGTTAGCGAGACAGGAAAAGGTGCAATTTTGTATCCTCTAGTTGTATAAAAAGTTTTAAATTTGTCTTGAATTATATTTTACTTGTTATTAAAGGAAAAATCGTATGACTATCAGTGAGACACAGAAAGCAGTAACACATCATTATTCAGTGGAAGACAGCTCTTGGACACCGTTTGAGTCCTGAAAATTTGTAATATCAAACTCTCGAATTTGCAAGGGTTAAAGAAAAAAAAGGACTGTATAAATTTATGGAAACCCGTGCATATCAGTTATCTTAAACCATTTTTCAAGTTGTTTGCAGAAATAAATTTTTAGATGCCACAACAGTTACCATTAGCGTTGCCATTTGAAAAGAATCATAGTCTACTTTCAACCATAATTATTGAAAAAAAACAAAACTCATCTTCCTATATAATTTAAACACAGCGATATTTTTGGATTTAGTACAACAAAAAAGCTTATTACAAGTTGCTTTTAATTTGACAAAAAAATCCAACAATCAATATTTGTGTAAATACATAAAGTGAATAGGACATATATCGAGAGATATTGTTTAGAAATATCTTTTAAATTGAATATTTGACAGAAACATTATTTCATTGCATAGACTAGACAGGCGATCATCTATGTTGTATCAATGCTAAATTGTACGTGTAAATAAGAGAAATATAAGTGTACAAGATTTTCTTTATGAAAATATTTTTTTGAAAAAATAAGAAAATATCGATCAATTAAACTCTTGCCAAAGGGCTATTTGTGTTAGCACTGTTAAGAAATAAATATCAATCAAAAGCTTGTCAAATTAATTTCCTGTTTTCATTTGTTCTAGTTATTGTTTCCACATTATAACTGTGATATGTACTCTTCCGTTCCAAGGTGTAATGAGTGAATCAATCGTCTCAGTGAGCCCAGAGTAACTTCCGTGAGCACCTAATTAAGTGCTTACTCAATGTCAATACGGGATTTATTTGAATTCTTTTGAATTTTAGTCCTTTCGACAGGTTGACACGAGCCAATCAGCAAGCTAATTGTCTCCAACCGATCACATATAAAAGGTGCCTACATTACACTATGTTAAACTGATTGAATATGGAGATAGATAACAATTTTAGGGATATGGAAAGCCATGATTTACGGGATGCAAAAAATAATCAAATTTTAAACAGGAATCCACTAAGGAACCGAAAGAAGAAAAAAAGGGCAGCTGATATTCCTGTTAAAAAATTCAATGATTTGTACAGACCAACAGGAGAAATGTTAGGAAATGGAGCTATTGCTTCAGTACAGACCTTTACAAATATTTCCAACAACAAAGAATATGCTGTGAAGATCATTGAGAAAAACAAGATCCGATCCCGAAGCAAAGTCTTCAAGGAAATAGAGATCTTACACCTGTGCCAAGGTCAGGAAAATATCTTGCAGCTTTATGAGTACTTTGAAGAAGAAGATCGATTTTATTTGGTCTTTGACAAGATGTTGGGAGGAACTTTGTTTGACAGTATTAAGAGAAGGGGTCGCCTGACTGAGACGGAAGCCAGTTTGATTGTGAAATGTATCACACGAGCTTTGGATTTCCTTCACAATAAAGGCATCGCCCACAGGGACCTAAAGCTAGAAAACATATTGTGTGAAAAGAAAGAAATATTCCCGATACGAATATGTGATTTTGACTTGGCAAGTGGTGTGCCTGTTGGAACTCAGAAGGATATGTGTACCACGCCAGATCTCCTGACGCCTGTCGGCACAGTAGATTATATGGCTCCTGAAGTTGTTGAAGCTTGGTTGGGTGAGTCCTTCTCTTATGACAAGAAATGTGATCTCTGGAGCCTGGGAATAATCATGTACATCACGTTGTGCGGTTACCCTCCATTTTATGGCCACTGTGGAGGTTGTTGTGGATGGAACCATGATGTGATGTGTCAGGACTGCCAGGATTTGCTTTTCAGCAGCATCAAAAACGGTGTTTATGAGTTTCCTGAAAACGAGTGGAGTGTAATCTCAGACAGTGCCAAGGACCTCATTCGTCACTTGCTAGTGCGAGATCCATGCAAGCGGTACTCTGCCAAGCAGGTCTTGAACCATCCCTGGGTATCTTGCCCACCTGATGCTACTCCTCTTGCTACACCAACAATGCTTACTAGGAATAACGGTACCAAGGACTTGGAGTCGTTTGCTGAGACGGCTATTTCAATCAACCGCATGCTGGAGCAGCATCTAATTATTAACGAGCCCACCAGATTTCTTTATAATGAAGATGGGGGAAATGAAAGTGATGAAATCCATTCTGAAGAAATTGTAGTACCACCATTTAAATTGTCCCCACCCTCTTCCAACTTAACAAAACAACAATCACATTTGGAAGTCGGGACCAGTGTTCCTTCAACAGAATTCGATAGTGGCTGTTCACTGCCGAGGTATCAGTCATCCACAGGGAGAATCATTATTTAGTGACGTTTTCATCTTCATCGCCTTATTCTTAAAAAAATAATTACAAGCACGTGACTGGCTGTGTTCTTTAAAATTTGCGATAAAGATCGATGTTCAAATCTTCTGCATATTGGTTTGGAAAAATGTGGAACTTTCCGAGATATCTTTGAAAGAACTGCAACAGGTGCAACTTTTTCAACGCCAGTCGATTGTTTCTGGTTTGTTTTGAAACCTTACCTTTGATACATGTTTGGCAAGAGGCATACATAAATATGTATGGAAACATATTGTATATTCATGTTAAAGTTCTATTTCTAGAGTGTTCACACTAATTCGTTCAATAATTTCTTAAAAATTGCCCTAAAAACCAAATTTATGTTTATATTTTAGTTCTTCAAAGTTTTTACAACTATTTGACAAAACAATCGATGGTATTATAGCAATTCTTTATCTTCAGCAGGATTTGATCTCATCTAACATCGTTGTCCTTTCTCATTCGATAAGAGTTCATTCGGTCTATTTTCATCCTGTTGTTGAAACTTCTTTTACAAGCAATGTTACTTTATTTCCATTTTTACTTTTGATTTGTTTCACGTCTTTGCAAATAAATCGAAACTTGACTGTATCTGCAGCATGTGACTGTTTGTGTATTTGGGTGGGAAAAAGAAAATACTGGACAAAATAAACTGCACGTGTCCAAAATTATATCAGTAGATAAAAACACGTCTTGTTCGGCCTCTTAACACACTTTGCAAGGTTGTGAATTTCATGTGCGTGTTCCGGCATTGTACGTGTCTTCACAATGTGACAAAAAGCACAAATTATTGCATTGTTTGTTGACTGACGCATTTTTTAATTACAATTGTCGGTTTCGAATTAATTGCATAATATCTTAAATCTTAATGGTGCATTCGTTATTTTCGTTGTAATTTATATAAAATGGATATTTGTGTGAATAGTATTTTTCTGATAAAAAGTCCCATTTCTATGAATTATTGTTTTTCATTGTTGACATTTAAAATTTGTATTAGATGTGGTTTTTTAATTTTCGCTATCTAGCTATCTATGTATCTATCTATTTATCTATCTATCTATCTATCTATCTATCTATCTATCTGTCAGAAACCCAAACGCATCAACTCTGTACACCTAAACGAATTTCGATCCCATATTGCAATTTTACGCTTTAAAATGCCCAAGGAATGGAAACTCGGTTGAACCCTGGAAATATATTTAGTTACTTAATTTCAGACACACGCTGGAACAGATTGGTTACGTTTAACAGGTGGTCTGTAGTGGTCTGATCCGAAGAATGTCCCCAGGGCACGCGTGCTTATAACAACACTTGACACGCGCGCCCACACAGATTAGTTCTGACAATAGACTAATCCGAAGTCTTTGTATTATTCAAAATAACCTGCTTTTGAGGCTAATTTCATAAATTAATAACTAAATGTTTATAGGTAAGCCATTTTGATAAACACCGTGATTATATGCTGATTATCTAATCGTGAATGATGCCGTTCTTTTGTATACATGATCAATAGAATATTGTTTACTTGTTTTTAAAATTAACTATCAGGTTTTTATTAATCAAGCACGTAATATCGCTTTCGATGCTTTGCCAACGCAGACCGAAAATTCGGATTCACAAATATGATTTTCAACTGAGAAAAATCAATACATACATGTATTTAAGTAGCCATAACTATCGTTTATCTTCCCTTAAAACAATGTTTTTGAAAGATTGTTAAACTCCTGTTGGACAAGTAAGGTTAATAGTAAACAAATCTGACCGTATGGTTTTGGGGTTGGCTTTTGACCTAGTCCAACAGGATGGTCCCTTTGAAAAACCAGGAATTTGGACTCAGAAGAGGATTACCGAAGGTTTGCCAAAGCAGGGAAGATGGAGAAACCGAGAAGATGGTATGCTCCTCCATGCAGAGGGAAACCAGGAAGGACGGCCTGAGGAAGCGAGGACATGTAACAATCGTTAACAATTTGTTAAAGTTAAAAAAGAAATTTGATTTGAAATGAAAAAATTAAGTATAAAAGGAACTAAATTGGAAATTGGAATTGGAAATGATGATGGACATGTATTGAAAATGGATTTGTGGAAAACAAGAAATGAATAATGAATGAAACGTTAATGGTGATGTTTTGAAAATGGATTTGTGGAAAAACAAGAATTGGATAATGAATGAAACGTTAATGGACATGTTTTGAAAATGGATTTGTGAAAAAACAAGAAATGGATAATGAATGAAACGTTAATGGACATGTTTTAGAAAATGAAAAATGAAGAAGACGAAGGAACTATTTATAACTTGTTCGAACTACTGAAAATTTGCTGACAGAAACATTTGAAGATATATATAATTGATAAATTGACAGCTGAAAATTTTGAAGAAATATGGACTAGAAAACTGTTACATAAACAAGCACATTTAGGATGATGATATAACATTTGAAATACTGGAAAGATTAAAGAATGATTGTGAATGGACGATAAACGTACTGTACTAGACCATCTTGACTGCTTGCTATCTTTGACTTTTCTTGCTGCAGCTTTAAATTAAGATAAGTATAGATAATCATAACTTGGAACTTGTAACTATAGGAACTTACAATTAGAATTTTAAGGATAGAATTCTAGAAATTATTAAATGATATAAATATCTAGATTTAGAACTCAAGAAGGAAAAAATATTAGAATTTAATAAATAAAATTGAATAAAGAGTATAGTACAGATTTAGAATTTACCAAAGAAAGTAATAATAGAACTACAGTATGTATAATGTAAACATTTATTTAGCTTAGGTAAACACTTGTGAATAACAGAAATTGGGAAGCACGTGCACATGGCGCTCACTGATGAGAGCGCAGTTTGTGCACGTGCACCAGGAGTTTAATCCATCTGAACTTAGTTAAGCAGCTTATGCTATGTAGTGAAATAAAGGGAAGAAAAAAAGAAATTTCCACTTCTCGAATAATCAAATAACAGGGTAAAAGCAAATCAATAAAAATAAAAAGGACTTTAAACAAACTAATTTGGAAATTTGAAATGGCATACTTACCCTATTTTGAAAAATTATAAAATCGAAATTTATTTAAAAGAAATACATAATGCACATGCACTTGGAAAAAAAACAAACAGAAACACATAAAAACCCTTTATCTTTAGAACTAGAGGGTCCCTCAGATGATGTAATTCTGAGGGGGACCACGCCAATAACAGTATTATTCAAAATAACCTGCTTTTGAGGCTAATTTCATAAATTAATAACTAAATGTTTATAGCTAAGCCATTTTGATAAACACCGTGATTATATGCTGATTATCTAATTGTGAATTTTGTATACATGATCAATAGAATATTGTTTACTTGTTTTTAAAATTAACTATCAGGTTTTTATTAATCAAGCACGTAATATCGCTTTCGATGCTTTGCCAACGCAGACCGAAAATTCGGATTCACAAATATGATTTTCAACTGAGAAAAATCAATACATACATGTATTTAAGTAGCCATAACTATCGTTCATCTTCCCTTAAAACAATGTTTTGAATGCAGTGCAACGGGTCAGATATTGAAAACACTTGTAAGTGGCCTCTGCTTTAAGGACATTACAAACTTGCCATTGACATATGTAAGTAGTATAGTGGGGTAGTTTACGGACAATGGAAAAATACATTACTAACCCCCCCCCACCCCTTGGGTAGTTAACGGACACGATTTATACGGACAAAATATCACCCTGGGTACGTTTACGGACAATAGGAATTTTGTATAGCGACTAGCACACCATGGGTCAATATGACGTCACGGTACTGGACACTTGCAACAATGTAGCAAGTACCGTGACGTCATGCCACCTGTTTCATTTCTATACAAAGTGTGATGCATTCGCGTCCGTGTCAATGGATAGTATAATATGTTTTAAATTTTTTTAGGCAAGAAAGAATAAATCTTCGAGGCAGTGGAGTGGCCCTGAAAAGGGCCTTTGGTTTTGGCTTCTATTGTCTCCAGTTCTTCCACCAGCTTCTTAATTTTCCAATGATTCCTTTCTTCGTCTTTTTCTTTTCTTCGTCTGGAATCCAGTCTGGGTGTCCCATGTCTCTAAATTTTTTCTGTATTTTCATCCAGTTTATGTTCAGTGTTTCAAGGTCCTCTTTCTTTTTTGGTTTTCCTTCTCCTTTCTCTCTTTTGTCCAGGTGTCTTTGATTTTCTTTACCTCTTCTTTCATTACTTTTTTCAACTTGCCTTCTGCTTTTATTAATTGTTGTAAACCCCACTGGACAAAAGACCACTCTGACCAATTAAATGTATCTTGCAAGAATCTCCTCACTTGGATGACAAGATCAAGGGATTCCTTCAATGTCCCCACTCTTACATACTTAGGCTTGATGAATCCTCTTATTTTTTTTCCACCTCCTCTTCTAGCATTCCTGCCACCTGATCCCTGGCTGCTTTCAGGCTAGTGACTTGACTGGTCACAAAGTCTTGGCTGCCTGGATAGCTCCATTCTTTTTCAATCCTTTCCACCACGTAGGCCGCATCCATCATCCAAAAATATATGTGTCTTAATTCATTGAACAAATTCATTTTTTCATGAAGGTGTTGACTAGTCAACGCGGGTAGCCAGACTGACGAGCGTTCCGCGTTATATACGTCAAGCACGGACGTGAACGAAAACATCCCTTACACTCACTTCACAAATTATATACTATCCACACCAACTAACGAGAATGCATAAAACATACCATATTTACTATCCTCACCAACGAACGAGAGAGCATAAAACACACCATATATCTATCCACACCAACGGACGAGAATGCATTAAACATACCATATTTACAATCCACTCCAACGAATGAGAAAGCATAAAACACACACCTATTTACTATCCACACCCACGAACGAGAATGCATAAAACACACACATTATACTATCCACACCAACGGACGCAAATGCATAAAACACACCAACGAACGCGAATGCATAAAACATACACACTATACTATCCACACCAACGGACGAAAATGCATAAAACACAAACACATGTACTATCCACACCAACGAATGCGAATGCAAACGCACACACACACACACACACACACACACACACACACACACACACACACACACACACACACACACACACACACACACACACACACACACACACAAAACAGTAAAGGAGTCAGTGTTTATAGTCACACTACTCTACGTTCACACAAATTGGCAACTTGAATAGTCTCTCTTTTCTAGAGATTTGGTTAGCCCTGATAAGAGCTGTTTCTTTTAAACTTCAAATACACCTGACTAATGGTGACATCTCCCTGGGCGAGCACCACACACGCAACGTCGGCTCCAGTCCTGCTCCCAATTGATGTTTGTTTTTGGGAGCACAGAGAGAAGTTGACCGGCTTCAGATCCCCAATCTTCAGTTTCTGGGATTCTGAAGACTGCCCTCTATCTTCTGTTTTGTAGCCGGGGATGATGTTGCTGCGGCTCCCATTCTTGCCGCTGTCTCTCTAATTCCTCCAAAGCCTCCACCTCCCAGTTTTCCATCTGAGGGGTAGCGACTCTTGGTACTGGTGGTTGTGGTTGTGGCTGTGGCTGTCGTTGTGGTAGTACTGCTTATGGAGGTGTCCTCACCTCAGGTTTTACCTCACACAGAGGTCTCATGATGAGGTGAGGCAGGATCCCTCTTTTATTTTCCTTCTGCTCTTCTTTCTACTTTTTTTCCTCCTCTTCCTCAACTCGGGCACTTTCTGCAACGGCCTACATGGCTAGCTCATCCAAAATGCGCCTGGCATATTCCATGTGCATTTGAAGTTCAAGCAATTTAGCAGTTCTATTGCTCATTTTGTTACTGTTGTCTCGTTGATGATGGGTAGCCAGACTGACGATCGCCTCGCTTTATATACTTAACTCACGGACGTGAAAGTAAACATTTCATAACACCAAAACCTACCATCACATCAAACGCGCGGACCTAAAAGAAGCACGTTGACTTTTTTTACTTACAGACACAGACATGCACGATTTGACAAGACAGAGAAAGTAAGTGCTTATAGACACACTTCTTTTTTCAAACACACACACACACAGACACACACACACACAGACACACAGACACACACACACACACACACACACACACACACACACAAATTTGTTTTGGCAATTTGAATTAGTATGTCTTTTCTAGAGTATTGGGGTAGCCCTGAAAAGGGATGTTTTTTGTTGACGGGAGTGATGTCAATCTTTTTTTACTGTCTAAGATTGCGTTCCCGTCTGGCAGCAGGCTTTCCTATACGATACGGTCTGATTCTGCGGAAAGAGAAGGAGAAATCTTTGGTGTCCACACGGCAGTCGACAAAACCTCTGTCTGGTTCTTGCTGCTGCTGCTGTTGTTGTTGTTGTTGTTGCTGTTCCCTCTGCTTCTGAAGTCTGTACTTCTCTGTCCATTCTTCTTGTTCTTTCTTGATTTCCTCTCTGAAGACCTCTTCTATCAGGTCTTGGGCTATGGCTAACATCCTCACATTCTCTATCTCTTCAGGCTTAGGTATCAGGTTCAGTCTGACACGATGTAAATTGACGTAAGCTTCGTTCAGCTTGGCTAGTCTGGAAGGCATCTTCATAGGTTGACGAGTCAACAGTGGATGACCAGACTGGAGACCAACTCGCTTTATATGGTTCAAACGCGGACGCGATAGAATAACATCCCTACTCGGTTTTAGTGTCGGAACGTTATGATAGCGAATGTCATAGTGAGGGATAGAGAGAAAGTCAAAGAGCATATATTCACAGTGCTTTTTAAAAACAAACAACAGCCACTTTTTTTCTTCAAAACACAACATTTTTTATTCAACCAACAACTAACCTCTAACAAGTAACAATAACATTAAACAAATTATTTTTGACAAGGTTGACAACGTTGTGAAATCATGTGAGATTTCCGCTGATGGAAGTCATGAGGCCATTGATGTAAACTACGTTTCCTAGCTAAAGACAAAAGATAGCCATAATGGTCACAAAACCATCGATCTACTTTGTCATCGTTCCTAGAAGAGTTACGATCAAAATAAATCACTAAATGTTCTAAAGGATATCCAAGACTGCATTGATGAAGAAAATACACACAATATTGTCCATACACCATGGAATCTGTGCCTTGTAATTTCACATTATTGAATCGTGTCGTCTGGGCATTTCTTCTCATAAAGTCAATGATGTCGTCTTCCAAAGGGGGTAATTCATACGAATCAAAATATTCCACACAATCCGCTTGAGGGAAGTAGACGGCAACCCAGTGAGTTCCTGGGAGATGACTGTCGTCCGTGTTGATGACATAAGCTTGATGGTCTTGAGGTTTGCGATGAGGTAGTTCATCCTTAGCGCACACGACAGGATTCCAAGAAGCAGTATACGAACTGTTGTTCAAAAGGTAATAAAGTTCCCAGGTATCCATTTTTTTGTTTTCTTGTTTTGTTTTTTTCACAGGTAATGATAAGTCATCAGTTTAATTCTGACTTTTTCTTTGAAACGCTCTGTCAAGTAGCCGTTTCTTCGCCTTGTATCCCAACTCTGAGCTAAGAGAGATTCGATGCGATAGATCTCTAGAGTAGTCAATTGAGGGCAGGAATGGTCACGCAAGCATTTATACCACTCATGCAACACTGCTTCTTCTGAGATGAGACTCCAAGCTTCGGCCAGACACTCGTCCAATTTTTCTTCTTGACTCATTACCAGACATTTATCGTATTGAATTTGACTGGGATGATCGTTTTGACATCCATAACAATCTCTCTTGGTTAATATCGTAATTTTATCCGCCAGTTGTTTAGCAAAACACGACACTAAATGTTGTTCTTTTTCTGGCCATCTGGACTTGACCACTACCTCGTCCTCTTTGTCTTGGTCTTGTTGTTCTGTTTTCACGCTATCCTCCCATTCCATTTCCAAAGATTCTCTACCGTTCAATGAGGGATAGGAGTCTTCCATTGTTTCCAATAGTCTAGAATGACTTCTTTCAAACTGTTGATTTCTATGGTATTATCGAATTCGGCATACAAGATGACGTTGACCGTCTCGGTGAGAGCTTCTGCAAACTGAAGTTCCACACGCAGTTGACCGGATTTTATAGGGTGGAAATGTCCCTCATCGCTGCCTTGATCTGGAGTGAAATCAAAGGCCCACAAAGTGTAACCTCCTACATAATCTTTGTACGAAATAACGTGCCTGGTGTTGGTTCCTAGTTTCCCCGTAGCTTCGTACAGGGGCAAGTACGATCTCAAGTAATTTTTCTGGGAAAAGTTAGGTTCGAAGAGTCTAGTACACAAGGTCTTGCCATCGCGACTGACTTCGATCTTGGACACTTTGTAGTGCTTAAACTGGAAAGGATTTTGATCGTGGGCTCCGTTGAGGGCTGCGCTGCTGACGATACCAACGATTAAACGTTTGGGTAACTGTCCTTGGAACAGATGATCTTCGATCTTGGATCGAAGTCCAGCAGCAATGGTAAACGTTTTCACTTTTACGCGTCGTATCGGATACTTGGCGGTCGATCTGCTCAATGTGTGACTGATATCGTTTCCCGCTTTAGATAACACTTCTACGCGGCGCACGTAAAGTCTAGCTTCTTGGATGACGGTTTTGTACTCGTTGGCATGAGCCATCAAATGGAAAGCGACACTGCTACGATTGAGTCTCAGGCGAATATCCACTCCGTTCAGCAAATACTTTTCTTGCAACCACATGTCCAAATGCAAACGATCCATCAGTTCTAAATTACGACCATGCAGGATTTGCGGTGTCAGGTTTCCAAACTACGCAAGCATCCAGATGAGTGTTCTTGGCCTCTTTTCCGTACGTCAAGAGATTTTCCAGGTACGCTCGGTAAGGGTAAGTATCCATGCTACTGCTGACCAGTTTGTTATTCAAGTACAAATCCACTTCGCTGAACAAGGAATGCATGAAATTGTTGACGGGAGCTACTCTAGCATCGTCTCCCGGATTGGTGTTGTCTGTTTTGATCACTTTGAGTTTCAGATACAAGTAACTGCTATTCAGGTCGATGTAATCTTCGGGTTGTCCTTTGATTTCAAACTCGATGGGAGCTGAATCCGTCGAAGAGGAGACGGGATGAAATTCGACCCATTGGGATTCTTGCATTGTCATCATGGTGGGTGGCATGGCAAACAGATCCAGTTCCGACTTCGAACAAGCGCAAGACTCTCGGTGCATCATTTTCGCTGATTTAATAATCAAAATCGTCTAACTCTCGGACAGTTTTTCTTTTCTTAGCCTTTCTAGCTCTAGGGGTGTGAAGTCCTCTGAGGGGCTGTTTTCGTCGTCTTTTTCTGCCTTGTCCTTGCTGTGGCGTCAGGGAAGCAGGAATGTTTGACTCGGCATCGCCCAGGGCATATATAGGAGTTTCTCGCCCACCCAAAATGTCTTTACCCGTTTGAAGCAAGATATTTTTACCTGCTCTCAAGAAAGCTTCTTTGGGGTTTTGTTTGTCAATGATGACATTTTGGAGAAATTCTTTGCCGTGTGTCAACGCGGCATCTTTCAAGGCTTGCAATCCCGTGTCACCATCGGTTTCAAAACGGGAGTCACCGAACTAAAGGCTGATTTGAGCATATCTCCTAAACCATGTTCTCGTTGTCGAGCAACTGCTCGGTACACAGAATACATGACTGACAAAAGGTTAGAGTAATCGTTTTCGAAAATGGAGTTTCACTGTGACTTTCCCTTTGGTGAATGGAATATTTTGTCCCAGATCTCCTTTATAGTAATGTTGACAGTGTCGAAATACGACTTACTGACGGGCAAATAGTGAGGATGTACAAATTCGCGGTGAACGTGATAGGTGTTTCCACCTTCCTCGTCAGCGTTCGTGGCAGAATCCACTTTGAAAGGAATGACACGCAGTAACGGTACGGAGGTGTGTCCCATCACGTTGTACTCCGCCACATCGGAGTACACAAAAATCAAATTCAGTCCTTGGTTCATTTCTACAGGGAATCTAAAATATTTCACAAAATCCGAGTTACCAATCACGGCTGGTATTTCGTTTGCAATCTTGATCAAATTAGTGTCTCCACCCAAAATGTCCTGCAATTCAGGTCAAAATGTAATGGCCAATACTTTGTCCTCTAAAAATTTGATGAGTAGGCGACGAGCTATTTTGTGGTGATCGATCGTGACACTTTTTCTGGTTTTCTCCAAGACTTTACCAAACACGTTATTTAACCTGTCAGCAAATAGTATTCACCAAATGTTGACCACTAAAATAATAGCCTGAGGGAATTTTCAACCGATAAGTGGTTCGTTTAGTTTTGGGGTATTGTGATTTCATAGAGTCAGCTACACTGCTGCGTTCATCCAAGGCTTGTTGCACTTGCTCGTCATGAACTTCCACCGCAAAAGTGTTTAGATTAAGAAGGATATTTAGGATTTGTGTAGGGTGAATCAGTTCCACTAAAGCCACTTTCCAATGGGCTTCGTGATCCACTTGGATGGCCTGAGGTAATCTGGCCGTGTAACAGCACAAAGTGTTATTGGGAAACACCTCCATGGAACTATCACTGGGTAACATTAAGTAAAATTGGTTGTTCATAATTCCAGAGTTCTAGTGACCGAGGAGTCACTGGAAGTCAGAGGAGTGTCTAAAAAAGGATGGTTAGGGTGACTGTTGGATGGGGGACTAACGTTGTACGCAAGACTCCTGTTGTTGTTTCCGTTCGAGGAATATTTCAGAGACGGATTGGGAAGAAGGTAACCAATGCAACTGCTAAGTAAAATGGTCCACAATTGTTTGTCTCCTTGTTTCAAACTCAAATTGGCAATGGCAGCACCGATGACACAATACACCACAAAGATTTGGCAGAAAAAGACGATTTGCGTTTTAGGCACACGTTCTCCACACCACACCCACAAGGGATGCTTTTGTAGATCTTGCAGAGAAGAACTGGGCGACGGAGTGATTACTGCGGTAGCTGAGGCTTGAGTTGAAGGGCATGATGGTCACGTCTTTTTATAGTCAATGAGTTGCGAAGCGTCGATCCAAGAGTCAAAACTGGTAGGATATCCTTTCCAGCGTACTTTGACTTCTTTGACATGTCGTGTTCCCACTTTTCGGGTTCTTCGATCGAGAATGCTTCGATCTCGTATACGTCGTCTTCGTTTTTGGTCACACGTTGTAACTCGGGCAAGTGAAACGTTCCTTTTAACACTTCCCCGTTCATGTCTTCCAATTTATAGACGGGAGGATAACGGCCACGCACACGTTCGGTGACACGAAACAATTCGGTGGTCCAGCTGGGTAAGTAACCTTTGTCGAAAGTGCGTTTAGTTTTGCCAATGCGCACCCAATCTCCTGGTGCCAACACTACACATTTCTTGGGGACAGTCACTGTCGGGGACGTACCAAACAGGCGCTCGAAGACGGTCACTTCGTTGTCGGGAGTCACTTCTTGGGGGGCACATCCGATGCTCCGATGGTAAGATTGGTTGTACGATTGGACGAGGTGTGGCAAGATGTACTTGAGAGTGTGTTGATGCGTAAAATATTTCCACATGCGTTTTTTCAAGGTGCGTTGAAAACGTTCCACGATGCTTGCTTTGGTTTCGGGATTCTCGGTGGTGCAAAAATGTATGTCACGTTTCTTCAATTCTTTTTGGAAAGCTTGGTTCAGAAATTCGGTGCCTTTGTCAGTTTGCCATCGAAGAGGGTGACGCCCACTTTGTTTCAACACCAGTTTGAGGGCTCGCACTAACTCACTGCTTGATTTGGAAGTCAATGGCACTACCCAAGCAAATTTGGAAAAGACGTCGATGACACAAAACAAATATTTGTAACCACGATTGTAGGTGGTCAAATGAGAGACATCGGCTAAATCGGCTTGCCATTGATGATCGATGTTTTCCACTCGGGTGCGACTTCTGGAAAATTTTCGTCGAATGGGTTTGTGTAAGGTGTACATGGCTTGTTCTTGTAACCAGCGTTGCACTTGAGGTAAATGGATACTTTTCAGTCGAGTTTTGGCAGCACGATACAATTTCTGAACTCCTCCGTAACCTGCGGGATGGGATGGATCGTAGTAAATGCTGGCTAACACCTTCTCCATTTTTTAATAAGTGATGCACTCTTCACTGATGCTCCTCTTTTCTTCGTGTGGTATTTTCTTGGATTGTAATGCTTTACGTGTCCGATAGGTGTCGAGGAGGAAGATATCTGAACTGGGGTAATCAGTTCTTGTTTCAGTTCTGGTTTCCCTTCTTTCTTTTTCTCTTCTGAGGAAGAAGGGGTAGCCATCATCTTTTTAATGCAACCAATTCTGGATGTAGGTGGTGTTGTTAACTTGCGTTCTTATTCTGGTGGAGTTTGAAGCTCTTCTTCTTTTTCTGTCTTGATCACTGGGACCAGTGGTGATGGACTTTCTGTCTTGATTACTGGGGCTAGTGGTGGTGGTAGTGGTGATGGACTTTTCATCAAGGCTTTAAAATCTTTCAGAGTGGGTAGAGCTGCTTCGTCTAAAGCTTTCTGGTAAAAGAGTTGCAGTCTTTGCAACAATTGACCGTACCGTTGAGATTTTTCCGTTTCTGACAAATCGATGCGATCCATCAATGATTGCAATTCGTGTTGTAACTGGGATATCTCGGTCAAATGAGGATTGGGAGGTAAATGCGGGAATCGTTGTTCTTGCCAACGATGGTATTCCATCCATCGTTTGTAAGGCACTAAAGCCAGTTTTCGTCCTTCCATCGGATTTCAAGGATCACGTCCGAGATCTTTTGGCTCCAAAGGTCCCTTTTATCTTCTTGGAACTTTTTGTCTTCATCCTCCCAGGATGTTTCCCAATAGTCCTTTCAGCAAGGGTCCTCCTATTGTTCCCATTACTCCTTTCAGTAAGGGTCCTCCTATTGTGCCCATTACTCCTTTCAGTAACATGGGTAAAAAGGGCAAAATTCCTCCGCGTTGCACCAACATGTATTTCTTTTGACCAATGGGTATTTTCTTTTGGACCATTTGGCGAAGAACGTATCGATGTTTAACTAAGCATTCTTTGTGGTGTTTAGACAAAGGTATTGAGCCTTTCAAGACATTCAGACAACATTCGCACACGGTATCGATGACGTCTTTGGAGACAGTTTGAATGAGTTTTTTTCGCATGGGTGGAGCAGCTTTGGACAGGACGGACAACATGTCCCAATGTTTGGCTAAACGAGGTGGCAGTCCTTTCCTTTTCTTTCCTTTGGAGGCAGAAGAGGAATGTCTTTTTTGGGGTGACATCTTTCTCGGTTGGTTCGTTGGTTCCGTGGCACACAGCAAAAAATACACCAACGTTGATGACTTGTCACACGGTCTTTTATCCATTTTTGGGGGACTATCGCTTCGTCATAAAGGTGACGATGTGTTTTTCAAAATCGCCAAAACATCCTTCTCTTTGGTGGCTCCTCTTTTTCTTTGGACGAGTGTGTCTTTTCTGGTGGTGACGTCTATGTTTGACTAAGCGTTTTTTTGGATGACGAAACTGTCTTTTTCTTTTTCGTTTCTGGACAGAAGAACGACAATGAGGAGACATCTTTTGGTGCACAACATACACTGAAGTCCATGACTCGACATGCATCCTTTTATCTTATTGTTTCTTTAGGAAGTTGTTCTCTAACTTTGTGGCCAAATTATCTACTAACTTATCCATATTAATGTAAAATCCTCCCCTTTGGTGGCTTCTCCTTTTTTTCTTTGGACGAATGTGTCTTTTCAGAGGGTGACGTCGATGTTTGGCTAAGCTCATTTTAGGGTGACGTGACTGTCTTTTTCGTTTTTCTTTTCCTTTTTGGACCAAAGAAGGAACACGATGGTAACGGTGTGTACTTCTTGGTGGTGACATCTTTGGGCGTTTAGCAGCACAAAAACACTGATCCGTATTGTTTGTCTCAGGTCTTTTAATACTGGAATGCGTCACCACTGATTGTCTTTACGTCGTATCAACTTGATGACAGGCAACACACGCCGTGGAGTTCGCAACGGACTAAATCGGGACAGTTCTTGCTTGGACAAATCCAGTAAACTTTGTAACACACCCGTTCTCGCTTGGACTTTGATTGTGGGGGCAGGTACTTTGTGAGCAGCGGCCACTGCCGCGAAAGAGGAGACACTCTCTTGCGGGTAGAAGCTATTTTCTGTGGACTTTTCTTTTTCTTTTTCTGAGGCTGTGACCTGGTCTTGACACCGTTGCTCTTTTTCTTTTTCTTCTGGGTACGTTTGGGCTTGGCTTTTTTCTTGGGGACGACTTTGGGAGCATTAGGATCCCATTTTAAGAGGGAACGAATGATGACACCTCCTAGAGAACCGCTTCCTCCAGGTTTCAAAATTATTTGCTTTTGGGTTTGAGTGTCAATGCGAGGATCGGCTAGCTGCGTCAAGGCTACTTTGTTTCTCTCAAAAAAACGTTTGGTTTGATGTGGAATCTGAATGATGCCTTGCAGTAATTGACGTGCTGTCACTGTAAACCATCGTAAGACTTCTTTGAGAGTAGCTTCTAAGACACGAGCACGTATTTGTGGATTTTTTTCGCGACTGATACCGTACAAGGCACGAATCAATTTGATGGGAAGATAAGACTGAAGGGACGTCATGTTGACGATGTGTGAGACAGAGCCAAAGTGACCGAGGCTTTTATAGACCTTTTTTGGTGATTGTGATTAAGTCGACGAAGGGGACGTGTACACGACAGGCTCTCCGTCTTGGTACCAGTGGTGAAACAGATGGGTACGAAATCGCAAATAATCGGGAGTGGTGGGTTTTAAATCCACGAGTAAATAAGCGTGTGGGGTTTGAGTGGCATCGTCGTACGCATGAGTCAGCCAAAGCGTTCCTAACTGTTTGGCGAAGACTTGTACTTGCGATTTATCTCTAGGGTTTTTAAACAACACCACGTAATGAGCATTGAGACTGATGGTACGATGGGCTTCATTTTGTTGAAACAAATTTTGGGTAATGTAAATGACACCGGCATTACGATGATGCCCTTTGCGCGTAAACCACAGTTTAATTTCTTCTTCGTCTTCTCCTAACATGTCGTCAAAAATAACCAAATGAGTTTGACTAGGGTCAGACGCGATCCCGTCGTCCTCGCCAGGAATGCCTTCCACAAAGACGATGGAATCACCTTGACTTTCTCACAGAAGGATGTACGCCGATTGCCACTGTTTGCAACACCACACGAATCGTTGAGGTGGACGATCGATCAAAGATGTTTATGTTCGATCAAACGTTTGACAAATTCGGTTTATGTTGGAACCGCTAGGTCCAGCAATGAGCATGTTAAAGGGATGGCGAAGATACAAGGCCTCCCAACTAGTCCGATCTACGTGTTCGTCAATGACTTTGACAGTGGAGGAAGAGGGAGCAGAGACAGTAGAGGTTGCCATAGTAGTGTAAGAAATGTCACTTTTGACACGAAGACAGAGAAGACAAGAGTTTTTATACTTTTTTCAGGACACGTTTATTGCCATCTTTAATTGTGAACAACACGAAAGACAAAAGTATATAAAAGCCAAATGGTTAAGTACATGAATAAAAGACACATCAAAACGATCATAGTGGAATATAAACAAGTCTCTGTACAACATTTGTGGTGATCAAGAGGTGAAATCGTAGGGGTAGTGTGTAATGTTCTGAGAGTCTCTACACTCCTTGGCACAGTCACACAAGAGTCCTCCCCGAATGGCCATTCGGGGATGTCGATAATGGTCCTGTCCTGAAGAGAGTGGCTTTCCTCGGTCACGACTTCTTCTTCTTCTGGCACTGTCACTAACACTGGTGTAAAGTTACTTTTTTCACTGAACGTTTTAATTTTTTAGGATAACAAACCTTTTGCATAGTGTACCACTTCTTTTGTCCATGCCTCAAAGTCATAACTTTTCCAGTCACGTACATCTTTCCAGTGAGGGTGTAAGTCACAAGCTACACACACGTCGTCGTACACATCTTCAGTGCCTAAAAGTTGACGAATCTTGTTTTCCCGTAGAGGTTGAGAAGTACCAAGATGAAAGCTCAAAGCTTTGAGCAGAATGAGTCTCTCGTGTACATTTAAAGGGGCCGCTTTCATGCTTTTTGGAGTGGTATGTACTGTTCGTAAAGAGTCCTCAAGGAATCGGCTGGTAAACGAAATCCCAGAAAGCAAGTCACTAAGACACACACTACACGTCGACCCCAATTCAATGGACACAGTTCTCGTAATAGACGATCGTAATCCTCTACTGTTTGAATAGTGTCATTGATTTCCTTCCACGGAATCTGTTGTAAAACGAATGATAAAGGACTTGGCATGGTAGTCCGTTTTTCTACCCTCTTTGATGTCACGTAATAAGTGTACTTTTTGAAATTCATAAATGTTTGGATGCCACTCATTCATCTTATAAGGTGATCCTAATACACCGAATTCCAACGGACAATTTAGAGGATTGCAACAAATCTTTACAAGAACAATTCTTTCTAGTTCAAGAGGAATCGTCTGTGCGACGTGTGCTGTGTGAGTTAGTGACTAAACGTTTTTGGTACGATACTAAAATCAACGTCTGACCACTGGAACACTTTCATCAGAATCAGTCCTCTTACAGCATTTAGGTACCAGTGGTTCAAACATCGGTGACGTAACGGATGCAATGGTTCATTGCGTTTCACTGGTATTTTGACGAACTCGCGGTAAATGCGTTCTCTCAATTCCACAGGCAAACCACGAATGTTCTCTTGTAAAGTATCCATGACCATGTCAGTCAAACTCTTCTCCTAGAGCGAAAGTAACGGACAAAGTGAGTAATTTCTGTCAAGAATGTCAATAAAATCTTCAAATGTAAATGGTCTAAAGCGGAATACTAGGAAGAACGCACCCTTGATCCAGATAAATCTGACTTGTTTGTTGACTTTTGTCAATTTCCTTTTGTGAATTTCTCGACACAAAAGTTCTACAGTCACAAATTGAGATTTGGCTCTGGCAAGTCCTAGCCAAATGTCCTTGTAGATCTTCTCTTGCAATTCGATTGGTAATGTTTGAAGATTATTTTTCTAATGGGGTTTAAATACTTGTCTAGGGGTTGTACAACGTTTGACTCCTAGCCACATAGCTGGTTTCTTACACGACATGGTATGCCCACTTCAATGACGAGGTCCCACTAAAGGTAGGTAGTGACAATCTGGAGACCATCGAGCATGTTCCAGGTAAGCGCAGTCTTTCACCTCCCACTCGTGAAGTGACACACCGCAACTGAAGCATTTGACTTTATCCCCTTCGCCCATGTAGATAAATCCGGCTCTAGTTAATTCTTCGGGGGTAGATCCTCCCAGATATTTTGGCCATTTTCCTCGGAAGGTTTGGATCCGACTTTCAAAATCGCAGTATTCAGGCAAACGCACAGGGAACGAATATTCGTCTTTCACAGGTTCATTTCGATTAGGGTATGGTGAAATATGTAGGAGTGTGCTCAGATTTGCATGACATCCGTAGGATGGTAGCCGAATGGTTTCATAAGGATGACATCCACCATGAAAACAAGTAAAGTGAAAAGGTGTACGATAACGAGTGGCATCACTTTCGCATCCGTCAGGTTTGACACGCACAGCATCACTTTCCATGGTAGGTATGGTAGTAGTTATAGCAAAGTTTCCATGATGATGTGGTACTAAATCGCTAAGGTCATAGCGTACGGCATACCTGCCATCGCAAGGCACAGCATCGCACTCGAGTTTGCTCTTACTTGATACTTGATGTTTGAAAGGATTCATCTTTCTTGCTTGGCAATGGTAGTGACAATAAACTATCGGTCTTGGACGTTGTCCCTTTTTATATGCTGACCAAGATCGGCGTGACGGTACGGTAAAGTAAAGTGATTGGGAAGTCGTACTCGCTTCTGGTACACGATTTGATAGACTTTTTCCAAGGGCCGGCTGGCGATTTGGTGTGTGAGTAAACGTACAATCTTGTGCGGTTCGTGGGTGGTTACTTTAAAATTTCCATCCTGTCCGGACTGCAAGGCTTCTTTCAAGACACCAAAGTTCACCAGTCGACTGGTGCGATAATTGAGAGTCAATCCTTTCACTTTAAACCCCCTGTGTACTTCTCCTTGTGGGTCTCGGTATTCGTAGCCGTAATTTTTGGGACCGCCACTTGCAAAACTTAGAATCTTGTCGTCGGGATGCTCGTCCGTCCAGGTTCCTAAACGGTCTCCTTCGATGACAGGATGAGGTTGACCCAAGCGATCGATGTAGATGCAACTGTCCGTGTCAAAATACGGCACACGATCTCCTAATAGTTCTAAAGCTTTGTACGTACAGTTTTAAGCGAGCATGGGCTGTCACGTAGGCCGCAATGATGACATTTCCAAATTCGTCGGCTTCTACAAAGTCCAGTTCTTCTTCGTAATTGACTAAGATCAAGTCCTCACGAACGACGGCCACGTGTTTCATGTATTTGGTTTTGTCGTGAATCATCTAGAAGTAGCAGGAAGGTTCTGTCAAATACTCCGTCTTGGGTAAACACGGTCGCTGTGCCATTTTGCCCAACAAGCAATTTAACATCACTTTGGCAAACGATCGCCTTCCTTCGTTGTTCTCGATGTGGTCTAAAGTGATGCCTTCCTGCTCCCAGTATTTCTCTTTGAATTTCTTTTGGTCTTCGGGAGTGTGGCAACAGAAAGGATAGCCACTGGCTTCTTGTTTCAGTTTCAAAAAGGCATTCACGTAGTCTGCGAAAATGCCTTTTTGAGTCTTGTCGCCCTTGTGGTATTTTTCTGTCTTGGGAAAGTGGTAAATTTCGTACACTTCTAATAGTTGGTATCCCAGGTCCAGAGCTTTGAACAGTTCCACGCTGACCCACGTTCCCGTCAAGGCGCGTTCTTCCTGAGTGTGCTGACAAGGTTGGTCTTGGTTGCACGTTTCGGCACAAGTACGGCACAAGGAAAACATCAGTTTTCCTTGGCAATAGTGAGGTAAAACGGGAGAGTACAAGTACGTGGGAGGCAAAACTTTACATTTGATCAATCCTTTGTATTGGTGAATGTTGTCCAGGTCAATGTGTTCCGTCAGCAATTGCGGGTGCCCTGCGGAAAAGTGACAGTATTTGCACACGTACGGATACAGCGAACACACGTCCAAGTATTTGATTTCTTCTACTTTCTCTTCGTCGGCTTGGTACAACAAACAGGTGGCATTCGTCCGTCCTCTGTACAAACTGTCCCTTGGGTTCAGTGGGTCCACCAGCTTGTAACTTTCCACGATACGCTTAAACTCGGGATTGGTTTTTGAAACGGTGATCGTACTCGTGTTCCCACATTTCTACCACTTGGTACCCTTGCTCTTCTAACTTCAATCGCCGTTGACAAGTGGACTGGTACAAGTATTCCATGTTCCGTTGTAAAAACTGACTTTTAGTGTCACGATGAGGGTAGCAGATGGGACATCCATGAAATAAGCACCCGTTAAACTCGTACACGATCTGGGGGTTTTCTAAGTCCCAACCATCCACTGAATACCTTCCGATGGCTTTTTTGCCTCCTCCGTTGCGAGCGTGTTGGATCCATTTGTCTTCCTTGTCGCACAAGTAATGTAACCAGCGTAGGGTTTTGACCGAGTATTGACGTTTGACAAAGTTCGTCGTTTGAGGACTGATGACAGCTAGGGTGTTTTCGGGCATGAATCGTTGGCGGTACACTAAGGAACACGCTTTGGCAATGATGCAGGCTTCTTTCAAAGGATCGATTCCTCCGTGTTCCATGAACAGTTTTCGAAATTTTCCACAGCAATTCCGTAAAATGTTCACGTCGGAACGACAATACTTTAACATTTCTTTCTGAAAGTC
This sequence comes from Megalonaias nervosa, assembly GCA_016617855.1. NCBI lineage: Eukaryota > Metazoa > Mollusca > Bivalvia > Unionida > Unionidae > Megalonaias > Megalonaias nervosa. The sequence goes on from JAECUM010004494.1 coordinate 58,664, forward strand.
GAAAGGGTCCGAGTTGTGAGTCTGGTACCATGCGTAGAAAGCTTCTCGTTGTTCGGTACGCATGTTGTCGGGGTCGTAGTAGTGAGCCTCAGGCAAAAAGGGCAGAACGGCGTGTTGATTGGCTTCGGTATTGAAAAAGTGCGGAAAATAGCCTTTGACCATCTCTGTCATTCCAAACGTTTTAGGCATGCGACTCAAAGGCATGGCCAAGTAACTCATCGAATCTTTAAACTGCACTTGTCCCACTAGCATGGAAATGATTTTGGCTATGTTCAAAGTCACTTTCGGACGTTCGGTACTTTGTTCCGTATAGTATCTCAAAAGAAACTGCCCATCGTAACCCGAGAAATTGTGAGCCATCACCGTGGCATAGCAATGATAATCTCCGTAACGTTCGATGTCTTCTTGGCTCCACGTCTCGTCGACAGGGTCTAAGATCCATTGGGCGAAATCGGTCAGCGTGTTCGGTCCCCGAAAGATTTCTTCACGTCCTCCAGGAATCTTGCTACAGTGAGGGCAATGAGTAAAGATAGGCTCTTGGATGCACTTCTCACACGCTCGATGAGCCACACAGAAATTAGGAATGTGAATGCCAGTCTCTTGCATGCATTCGAAATCGAAAAAGATGAAATGGCCTTTCTTCTGGTCATTATCTTCTTCTTCATGTTGGGATTGGTATTTTTGAATGTAGCTTTCGTGTTCCAAGTCCACGATTTGGCGACAAATGTGACATCGCTTCTTTCCTGAACAGACCTGCGCCTTGGCATTATTGGTACGTATGCCTTGTCCACATGCAGGGCACAATCTCAGGAGCTGACAAGCACTTTTCTGCTGTGAACCTTGCGTCTTTAGATGTTGTTGGTAACAGGTAGGGCTGACAAACGTGCGCTGACAAGCTGGGCAATGCATTCGTTCTTGTCCTTGGTCCAGACAGGGCTTAGAGGCTAAACATCCCTCACATTTCGATCCACAATGCTTGTGTTGCTCTCGATTGTTATAGCCATAGTCACATTTCTCACAGTAATAACTGTATGACAGGAATACAGTGATACTGGTAATGGCATCGAAATGTTCATCGTGATGATAGACGTGAATGTATTTTCCGTCTTTGAAATTTTTGCCTCGAAACAACAGAGGCCCGCGCACTTCTTGAGGGTGCACTTTCAACGTGCAGCGTGAAGCCAGGACGTCTTGCAACTTTTGCATTTCAGGAATGCCACAGGGTGTGTCTTTGGAAAGGCCAGCTTCCTGTAACAGGAGTTCTGCTTCTCTTCGTTGTTTGGCTCGGCTAGATTTTTGAATAGTTTTCCAGGCTCTTTTCCATTCTGCCGTGTTGTTCTTGTCGGCATACGTTCGTCCCACCACGATGGCACGGGCTAAACACATCTTGTCTTGAGGGTTGTTAATTCGGACGGGGCTCTTTTTGGTGATACGAAGGTTGTCTACCAATAACACTTTTTTGCCATATCCTGTCCCTTGGGGAAGAGACACGTGGGTCATGAACAGTGTCGGTTTTTCGTCGGTGATTTGAAACTTGTCGTTGAATTGCTGCACGTGTTGAATCTTGTCCATGATTTTGGAAGGTGTCAATTCTGCCGGGCTGCTAAACTCGATCTAAACGGGGGACTTCAAACTGTCGTGATGAATGGAAAGTCTCAAGCGATCGTCTTCTTTGGCTTCACATTGCCGTTTCAGTGTGGTTAACAAAGAATCCCACACATCAGTGATGAACCCTTCTGCTTTCTGTGGGGTGGCACCCTACTGTGCGAGGCGATAAATCACGTTTCTGCCTCTTATTTTCTTCTCTTTTCTTTACGAAATGATGCGACCGTTTCATCTTGACTGCAAAAAGTCAAATGACTACATTTGAAACGCCATGGACCCCTATATATCCATATTAGGCTTAGTGCATATATAACGGGCTGGTGCCTTCCCTCTCAGTACTCATTTCACTCTCAAGCCGACCAGCACGATGGAAGAACCCACACAAATCGAACTTCTGATTAGAGCTTTGCGAAGTGTCATACGAAAGTTTTCTTCAGACAAGTCGACGGACTACTTTCCCTCCTTTCGAGATAAAAGTCAAGATACTTGCTATATCTGTCAGAAGAAAGGGCATTGGGCTACAGAATGTCCAGATCGTCAAAAAAGCAAGATCAGTGTCAAAAGAGACAAAAGTCAGGATACCTGTTATCATTGTAAAGAGAAAGGACATTGGTCTTCAGACTGCCCTAAGAAACAACCGGAGCAGGAGGAGGAGGAGGAATAAGAGGTGCCATCGGCAAAGGAAGAACCCCGACACGTTCAGAAAGAGAAGATAGTAAAGAAAAGAAGACGAGAAAAAAGTGAGGAAGAAGAGGAGGAAAAAACTGTGAAAGTGAAGAAAATCAGAAAACAGAGAGAGTGAAAGAAGAAAAAAAGATACAGAAGAAGTCTATGAACCTTTTAAAAAAAGTGTTGTGTTGTGTTGTGTTGTGTTGTGACATTGAATTGTGAATATTTCTACCAGAATAGACCAGACTGAAAAACATAAGTGTCTCCTGGTTTTGATTGTTTAGAATAAGGGCCTACACTCATGCACTCACAACACGTATATCATAGGGTTAAATAAGGGATTTTGAGTTTTAATTGACTTTGGCAAAATGAATATTATCTCTTTTCGAAAGAAGTGAGTGGCCATGAAAAGGACCGTTGGGTGTTTGGTTTTTCTTAGAACAAACTTAGGAACGAGAAGCAATCAACTTTAACTGCCTTAAGCCTTTGCCACGGCCAAGGCTTATTTCTGGACTTGCTCCTGTCAATGATTTGGTAGAAATCACTAGGGGTGGTATCTCCGGTGTAGTAACAGGGTTAGACTGTTTGGCTTGGGAAGGTCTTTTCTCTTGGGTCGTAATAAAGAAGTCTGATACATTTGTTTCAGACTTCTTAACTCTGCCAAAATTTCCAAGAGTACCATTACCGTTTGACTTTCACTGTTCTCCTTCTCTCCTAGACTTTGTTTCTTCTCTGCTGCTTCTTCCTGTCGTTTCCTTCTTGTCTCTTCTTCTCGCTGTTGCTGTTCAAGGAGAAATGCTTGTTCTGCTTCTTTCTGCTGTTGTAAAAATTTCTCCAATTCTTCTTTCAGTCTCTGTTTAAAATCGTCGACGAGTGGTAAAGAAGGAGAAGGTGACGAAGGTGATGGTACCGGAACAAATTCTTGTGAAGAAGAGAGAAAATCTACTAAATCCCAATTGAAATCAACCTCTTCTGGTAGTAGTCCTGTGTTGACTTTGGTAGCCACTGCTATGCCATCGCTTCTCGTCTCCAAAGCCGGTCCACCCCAATTCATCGTCTTCTTAGTTTCCGTCACGTTTCACAAAAAAAATGTCACATCGATTCACTGCACACAGACGCTAGCGCACCTATATAGGGAATGTGACGTCACAGGTAGCTCTCTTCGGATTGGAAGACAGACTCCGCGAAGTGACTGAATTTTGTAACGCGTATTGGGATTGGTGAACAATTTCAATCCGTTTCGATCCAGTCTTCCACTATAAATAAACGCGGTTCACTTCATTCCCTTCACCTGTTCTCGTCACAAAGATGAGAACCAACGTTGAATCGTCTACTTTCGTATCGTCGTTGTTTTTCCGTACGGACTTACCCATGTATGTGAGATCATCATGGAGAATCATTAGGATCACCGAGACAAGCGTTTGGAAAAGAAGGACCTATGTGGAAAGACCAGGCTGTCTGAAGCGAGTTCTGATTTACGGATCAGAGGTTAGACAAAGTTTGAGGAAGAGAAGAAGACCTATGCAATGTCCTCTGTGTTAACGGAATGGTGTTAACATAACAAAAACAACGGCCCTTTTCAAGGCCACTCCACTGCCTCGAAAAGATTTATTGTTTCTTGCCTAAAATTTTTTAATTCGATTGTATAACTTTATGTTTAACTCACAAAAACATTATTCTCTTAACCTAAAAATTTTTTAGTCGGTTGTATAACTTGGGTAGAATAGATTGATGTTCATCAATCTATGGAAACGAATGCAAAGGCATAAAACATACTATACCATCCACTGACACGAACTCGAATGCATCACACTTTGTATAGAAATGAAACAGGTGGCATGACGTCACGGTACTTGCTACATTGTTGCAAGTGTCCAGTACCGTGACGTCATACTGACCCATGGTGTGCTAGTTGCTATACAAAATTCCCATTGTCCGTAAACGTACCCAGGGTGATATTTTGTCCGTATAAATCGTGTCCGTAAACTACCCCAGTGGGGGTCTGTAATGTATTTTCCCATTGTCCGTAAACTACCCCACTATACTACTTATGTAGTTAATAGGAAATCGTGGATGACTACACAGAAACTCATTAAATGTATAAACAAGCAGATAAGTCGGCAGGAGAGACAAATAATCATGTTCTTAGAGACAAAATAACAGCATTTTTAATTTTTTGTGCACTTTTATACGCACAGACACTGATGCTTTCGTAACTTCAGTCTATTTCAAATCACCAGACAATAAAAAGAAATGAATTTGACCTAGATGATGTCCTTACATGAAAAGAGAAGCAGACACACAATATAGAATAATACATATAGCAAACACAGGACGGTAGATCTGTGGCAAAGATCACAAAAGGGAACGCGGGGGGTGGGGGATGGGGGAAGGAAACCGGCCTTTGACATCTGTCTCTGACAGGAAGTACAGCCCTCAGAATCATAAAGAAAATGGAAACGTTGTGGAACCAGACCGGGTACCTCGATAAATATCAAGTAGGGAATATCAACCTCAAATTCTGGAACAATACCTAAATAATTTTTTTAATCAAAATTTCGTTTTGATTTTTTACGGAAGAACAACACCACAGACCTTTTGGGGTAACACATACATAGTAAAACCGTTATAAATTTCGGGAACAAGGTTTAGGGACACATCAATGGTTACGATTTAACATAGCTGGGAGCTAGCGAAGGGCCCACATATGAAGAAGTAATTTTAAGGGTATCAACATGTAATATTTAGGGTCTGAGTGATCGTGTCTGTAGGCCTGATCGGTACAGATTGCAGCATGCAGTGAGAAAAATACAACATGATAACTGAAGGTGGACTGTTGTGAAGATTGTTATGGTTGGGGATGGGGTACTCCCAATGTTTTATTTAAACTATTATAGAATTCCCACCCATGCTCTGTTTTGTTGGAAATTAAATTTAGTGAAAGATAGATGTAAAGCTCCGAGCGCCTAGTCAGCAATGCCGACGGTTAGATGGTTAAATATACAGAAAAGGTTGAAATTCAATGAATAACAATTTACTAACAATTCAATAATCAAATGACTCAAATTTCCAATTACACTCCTTCCTCTCGACCCTTTAATAAGCCTATTGCATCACTTGATTAGCAGTGTGAGATTGATTTCCACCCATCCTTGTATTTCTACTCATCTGGTGTGTCCTTTCTTTCTCTTATTTCTCCAACTTCCTTCTCCTCTTCCTCCTCGACTTTTCTCCAGATTCCTTCTCCTCCTCCTCGACTTTCTCTAGACTCCTTCTCCTCCCCCACTTTCTCTAGACTCCTTCTCCTCCTCCTTAACTTTCTCCACCACGACTACCCTTCTGTCGACATCGACTGTCTCGGCTACAGCCTCATTTCCGTCTCCAACTCCTGAATACTCGGGACACAATGGAACCCGAAGTTCTGTGTCCCCTAAAAATCTTCCTTTCGAAGCTTTGTCTTTCTCTAGAATCTACCTCTAAGTTTTGCCGCCAAATTACGAGTGGATTCTTCTCGGAGTAAACCCTATTGATGAACAATCTCTCTAGGCGAATACTAAATTTTCACTTACAAGTTTGAAGTATCATTCGGGTTGGAATTGTAATCACACCCTCTATTTCAATTCCGATTGGATATCGCTGTGAACCGATCCAATCAAACTTAGCGGACAATGTCCCTCTCGCTGTCTGTCAACGTGGGGACGGATGACAACACGCCCCGCTCAACCCGCGGGCTTCCTTTGATCTTTGGACTAAACTTTAACACATAGGCGTGACAACTACAAGTTTTTGTTTAGATAGTGCGATCTATCGCCTTTGCCGACTCACGATTCCGGTCTCCGGCCGGTCATGTAGCCTTGAGTAAGAGTTCAACACTAGCCCGCGGAAATCTTTAGACATCAAACACATGGCCACGGTAATATTCCCAAGACAGGTAGATTATAGCTTATACATGACTTTATAGCTGAGGCGTAGCAAACTTGACAACTGCATATCTAGATCTCATGCAGAACCAAACATGTGTTAACAAGTGTAACACGGTACGATTAAACTGCGATAAGTTACGACAAGTAACAAAATTATTGCTAAAAGTTACGAAATTCCATGGCGAGAAGTTCAATTAAAGTTATTGTTACGACCATGTAATTTAATTACTTGTGTGTTAAAATTTGAATCCTTTTATTTCATTTTTTTATCATTATATTTTTTTATGATGATGATTATGTTCAAGGGATCTGATATTTTTGAAAGAAACATGTGTTTATTTAGAACGTAAATATGACTCTCGGCTTGCGTAAGCATTATTTTAGATTGCCGACTGGACAAATAACCGGCGTAAACGATTGGTTGTGGCCAAGATCATTTCCTAAGCATACGTGATTACGTCGTGTACTACGATTGTTAGATGATGAAATAACCACGCGTTCTTCGTGCGTGTGCATGAAATGACGTTTTGGTTCGGTTTTTAAACACTTAGGTCCCTGTGAAATAGTCAGAGTCGTTCTTATGCCTTGAAAAGGCGGTATTATTTTTCTTGTGCTGGAAAGAGTTTATTTTTCTTTACATCTGCAGAGCTCGAGATGTGTCTTGTTATAGGTGACAGCTATAGGAGTTCATCTACTTTTTAAATAATAATTTATTTTTCCCTGGAGAACTACACAAGTGGTTTAGGACAAAAACATTCAGTGAAATTCATTCTAAATTGGAATAGTACAGTACAAGTTGTGGTTCAACGTCAAATTCTGGACGATTTGTGTAAAGACTTCATCTGACGTCATCGTCCTCCATCTTGGAACGTCTTCAAGATTCGAACCTGGATTCAGTTAAACTTATTTAGTGATAAATTTCGCACTTGTATTTTTTCAGTACTATGATAAATGTTTGGATTTTCTTCACAAACCGTAAGTCCTATTTCATATTTTCACCTTTTCACCGTGTTTTCCAAGGAAATAAATTATTTTTGTTAAAACTTACAAAGCTTGCTGTCTTCACTCTTTTCTTTTTTTACTTTTAAACGAGCCGATACTTAACATTATATATATATATATATATATATATATATATATATATATATATATATATATATATATATATATATATATATTAACCGACTATATTTTTAGTATTTAATTTCCCCACGTAAATATTTATGTGATATATCTTACGATCGTGCTTTAGTACAGCAAATATATATATATATATATATATATATATATATATATATATATATATGAGAGAAAACACAAACTGACATATCTTGCTCGTTCTAGTTCAAATATTTATATACATTTTTTATGCTAAACAATATATGCATCTGCACAACGATGTTCTCAATTTAAGTCTTCCGGTCAAATTATCAATATTAATTTATTAAACAATAATACTTCAAAGATAATATTATACAAAATACGTATACATTTTTCTAAGTTTTGTGTACATGAGATAATATAATGTTGAGCATTTTGTCAGTGTTGCTGCAATATGAAGCTCTTACCAGTTAATTTTATTGTTTGTTTGTTTCTTTTTCAAGTTGTCTTAATGTGTGCCCGCGTAAATTAAAAGCTTATCATTGCTAGTCAATATCGTCAATCATATTTGCTCCATTATTCTATATAAATAAGAAAGGAAATAATTTTGTGTTGAATTTATGTCCCCCCCCCCGCATGGTACAAAAAAAATGATAAAGATACACTTAATTGAAAATTAAATGAAAGAAACTTACATTGCGTAGTTATCATTTATTCCTTCTTTTTTCATCATGCGAAATTTATTAAATAAAAAAAAATATATCCACGAACTCCGTATATATGTAGTGGATGCCGGCTTGCGTATGCATCCTTACTGTAGTGTGTATCTCTTATGTCAAATAACAACATCGCAAAAGAGACGAAAATATCACCCGATTGCTTGAAGGCACCTGCCATTCACACATGATAAGTTACAAGGTGCAAACTGACCAAGATTGTATTCTATCCAGGTTAACTATACGACTGTATCTCGCAAATAAATATCATTATTTTAAAATACATCCACTGTGAGTGCAGATGATAATCTTTTCGCTAGCATGGGTTACAAAAGAGTTATTAAAGCAAGTTATTGTTGTGATACTATATGCCCTGCAAACATCAATTTTGATTACATCTGGCAAACAAATAGAAGCCCCAGGTGATGGATAACACAACTAGCAGCGAGCAATAAACTCCTTGCTTAAACTTACAGACAGGAGATCAACTACAAAGGTTATTTTATTACAAAGCAAACCAATACCGAAAAGTGA
>JAECUM010004495.1:0-138084 GCA_016617855.1 Megalonaias nervosa
GCAGTTTTGTAAAATGATGGGAATTCCCCAGTTGAGAGAGAGGTATTAATAACATCAGTTAGTGAAGGCAGTATTGGATCCAAGCACTCTAGCAGCAGTGACGTCGGAATCGGATCCAGTTCACATGACTTTGGTGCACTCTTCATCACGTAGTTAAGCCATGTAATGAATTTCATTCATTCATTTGTGTAATTGAGACGAGACCGGAACTGGTGTCTCGGGGGATGTTAATGTGAGTCAGGTTGAAATAGCCGTTAGGAAGTACATTAATCTTATGAAACTAGGTTTGTTTATGGTCTGCCACGTTTAGCTTGACCAGATAGCCTTTCGTATCTGTTGAATTCCGATAGAACGATATTTGACCTAACGAGAGAGGAAGTAATAATCTATTCCCAGTAGGATATCTGACAGAAGATTTAGGTTGCTTCTTTGTTTAGTTTTGGAGGTGAAATAGCTCCACGGGACGTATCCACGTACCCACCTATCGAAGTATCTACGTATCACGTATTTACGTATCCACCTACCCACACAAAGTTTGAGGGCCGAAAGAGGCGAAACTATAGAGAGTGGAGAAGTGAAAAGAAAGGTGGAAAGGACCAAAAAAAAGAACAGCCACAGTGAATTTGGAATGAACCGGAAATAATCAGGTTATGAAGTTGTACAAGGCAATGACTTCGATTGTTCACTCGATCCTATGATGAACTAATTTTATCATTTAAAACAGATCGGCTATTTATATAAATTTATTTGTGTTTTGAAATTCAGTGAATGATTTATTTAAAAAAGAAGTGCATCTTCCTAATGTAATGCATTGTCACGGTTATTTGTGTAATTGATTAAAATTGTTATTTTTCATGTACGGGGGCTCGTGTCATTCTGTTTTATATATCTGCTCAGATCTCTATCTATACCACCTGTAAGTTTCACACTTTATATTAATATTTACTCGATACGGGCAATAACACCGAAGGCGATTACCCTCTAGATAACGATAACCAAAATTCCACTACAACCCACCCCCAACAAAGTGGGGGCTACGTAGCAATTTATTTTGTCTCTAATCTTTGCATTTCAATTTCGACAGCTGGTTTTCGTAATGTATCTAAACAGGACATGTGATAATATTTTATTCTCTCCATTCGTCCAACAGAAATCAAGATAGTGCTTTTACCATTAATTAATTTGATAAAGTAATGGGCGCTTTCAGTGAAAAGACCAAAATAAACGATTTTTCAATTTCTGTTATCGATTCAGATTAAAATCAAGTTCTGCTACATTCTCGCGGTCGTAGAGTTGACGCGATTTATTGATGCTGTAACTTATCATTTGCCCCGAGGCAATAACAATTGCATGTATTGGGAACTGTTTACTTAATCCTTTTCTATTTTATTATCCTTTATGATGACAGTGGTGCTCTCAAGCAAATTCATTTTTTTTTAATTTTAAAAATTTCTCAGTTACTATTATTTCTATTTCCACGAGAATATGATCCATTTTTCATATCCGTTAGGATTCTACCTCCACCCCCACCCCACCCCACAAATGAATCCGAACAAGAACACAATAGTTTAGTAAGTCGTCAGGTAAAAAATTACTCAATTTTAAATTGAATGAAGAAACAAACGATCGATCATTAAATTTTAACCGATTCACAACACTGGATTCAATGCTTCATATCGGTTAGTAACGGATACAAGCATTTTCTTTATGGCTTGTACTTGTCTAACCTTAATGAAGATTTTTTTCTTGATACGGGCGTCTCTTGCACCTCCCGTACCACTTTCAGCAACCACTTTTGCCTGCGAGAGCGCATGAAACATATCACTAAGAATTTTGTATGATATAATTTTACCCGCACATATTAGTCTTGGGTTGGAAGTAAATTTGTTAGTCTTCGTTAACATTAACGTAGTGCCATGTGTCTTCTTCCTTTTCTTCTCTACAAGATATCTCATTTGAAATATTTGGTCTCTAAAACGAAGCTTTTGTATTCGGTATCTGATTGAATATCATTAATTGCTGTAATTTTTTTTTCACAAGGTAACTTAAAATGTATTCCCTCTTTGTGTCATCCAAACTATTTTGAAATATGCATTCTAAACGTTCACAGAGCATGTCACTTTAAGGCAAAATATTTGAAGTTTTAAACATTGCATAATATTTCATCGAACCTCAAAACGTTTGTACAATTACAGCAAAAAAAAAATGTATTGCCTTGTATGTTCCATCGCAGTTGCCAAATATCTGACATAAAACCGTAAAAGATTCTCTTTGAATAAAAGGAGAACACGGAGAAAATTGTTTAGTGAACCTTCATTCAGTGTTCTCCATTCTGATTTAAAAAAAAAACAAAAACATGATCCTTACATTTAGATCAGTCAGATAGCTATGTTTGAAATAGTGACACATACTCCTTTATTATTCCATTGTGTTTAGCGATTTGGAGCATTGATGGAAAACTTTTACTTAAAATGGTATGTGTTTTAATGGATCTTAGAATAACAAAGGAGCAATAATACTGGGACGAGGGAGAGACAGAGAGAAAGAGAGAGAGCGAGAGCGAGAGAAAGATCGATTTGAGAGAGAGAGAGAGAGAGAGAGAGAGAGAGAGAAAGATCGATTTTGCTTATTTTATCCCACAGAGGATTGGGGCTAGATGCTTCACGCCAGCAAGTGCGAGGATTATTTGTTTATGCAGTGAATGGATTATAGTAAACTCGTGCAGCAAGTTTTCAATATTGCGTACATAACTACATAATATTATATCCGAAATTAGGGATGTGCCAAGTGTTTGAAGAGAAACAAAATAGATCTATTTGATCCAGTCTAATATCGGCTCCTGGTAATATATCCAGAGACTTCTGAATTTGAAGTCCAAGCTTTTGTTTGGAAATTGGAGATGGGCGAGGGAATTTTCGAATATTTGCAAAGCATTAATCTCTTCTTTCAATATTCAATGCATATTTTGCATGGCTGGGGTTGAAATGTCTTGGGGTCGAAATGTCTTGCTCCCCTTTCGTCATATATTCTCGATGGGTTCGCTGTGACCGGATCATATCTAAAAATGTATGGTTTTCAGTCGCAAATAACCAAAAGCTACGTAAGTCCAGGACAAAACACTTGATTAATTCCCATTTGAAATGGCAATTTTGTACGACTTCCTGATAGGTCTGTCTTCAATTGCGATTAGAAATTGACCAAGTTATTTTGTGTTCGATGTAATGGTACTTTTTACACATTATTGTCTTCGTCATGCCAAGGAAATTTAAGCAAAGTGCTGCTGACTTCGGCTAGCCTGTGCAGTTATCAAACCCACGATCATTATTATTTTTTAGAAATATGTACAAGCTATTCCAAATACTTCAATGCATCAGTGCTATTTATCCGGTATATCGACATGAAGCATAAATCTGGATTTAAAGAAAAACATAAGAATTTGATATGTGGAATTGCATTCAAATAGGGACAAATTATAAGTCAGTTATCGAAAGTGGTCGCTTTATCTCAATTACCGCTCTTGATATCACTCCAACATAATGCTTTTATAAATTTGCTGCAGATGACTTGAAATTTCCGTGCAGAGCTGAGATTTTAATGAAATAAGTAATGGGGTAAACTTCAAAATATCCTAATTTATATATTGGGTATAAAAAAGGGTGTGCTGGTCCCGGATCCTTGCTCGCGGTCGTATAAATTACCGATTTGCCAGACTGCTCTGCGAAAATAAAGTTACAGTTCACCGTACTTAGTGAGATAGTGTTATTTCAGACAGAGGCAAAGTTCAGTATCTGTCACGTTTAATGTTCAAACAATTTTAAATGCATGACAAATTTGTTGGAAACTAAATGGTTTTATCTACTTAGATCACTTTGGCAGTTTATCTACGCATTCATTATAGGTAACGTTGATTAAAAAGAAAGTGTCAAAGCTAGATTGTTGGTAAAATGTGTCAATTCACTCGATGCAGACTTCTTGGAGTTCTCGATAGTCGTACAATGTAAGACGTTTACCATTATATTTATGTTGTTTGGTACCAAACAACGTAAATATCACGGTAGACGTCTTACATTTTAGGACTTGGTTTTGTTGTACTTAAGCACTACGTTCACGCCCCGATTAATGACAAAGAAAACAATACATTTGACACTAGGAGGCGATGGAGCACATATATCAAAACATTATCATACCTATATTAATGCTCTTAATAACGTTAAAACTCTCATTGATAGGTCTCTCCTTTAGACCCCCGAACTCCCAACTTTGATAATGCAGTTGTATGCGAATTTCAGTACTTGTCTTTTGTTTTGGCGCCCCTTGTTTTGACTCCTAAACGCGTTTCTTTGGAGAACACCTATCTCACTTTCGACCACATCATATGTTTACACTCGTAAAAAAAATTGATCCATGTTGGTGTAAACCATTGCGGGAAATATTATCTTTAATAGTTGGGAATTGAAACAATGTATACCATGAAATAAATTCATTTGACTAAATTTCTTTATTCAGTCATAAGTCTGAGCAGAAAAAATCCCTTACAGACTATGTGCTCTAATATTCAACATCTTGCCATAAGAAGACTATGGGCATGAATGATCACTTTATTACAACAAAAGGGATTATAAAAGCCCACATGATAAATACAAAAACTGGTTTCCTGGCTTCAGTTTGCAAAATTGTTTAGAGTTACAATTATTAACAGTATGTTATCTTGTCGGGCCTGGCTAAATAATGGTCTGTCATCATCATCAGATTTAGTACATTTTATGTTTAAGTTGAAATTTGAAACTCACTGTTTTTTACCCTGTTTTCATGAAATGTTCACAGTGAATAAAAAATTACTATCTAATAAGAGTGTAACATTTTTAAGATAAAATTTGTTATTTAAAGAACAGGCTATGCTTAGTAAGTTAGGTTATGCCAGGTTTGGCAATTTTCTGTCATACTTACCTGACACATTTTCTGTTAAACTTCAAGATACTTTTCCACACCTATAATAATTCACTGCTTGATTCTCATGATATAATGACTTATTTTTACAACAAATTGGCAGCATTTGTTTCATAATGATTCACAAATTTTAAAGTATGTGTTAACTTGAATAATTGCTTGGTCATGTTGATTATGAGCGCAAAAACTACTATGAGGAAAGTTCTATATGCAGTGGATGATTGTGTTTCACCTTGTGCCAGTTGTTCCTGTTATTGAGCCTGTAGGGGCTCAGATCCTCACATGGTCTGTCAACTGGTGTTTATCTGGGACAGTTTAAACCTGATGGGTATGATTTCTTTCCTGATTTGCCCTGCTATCCCAGCAAGGATGATACAGAAAAATGGCATCATAATTTTATTATTTTTAGTTTGCAGCAAACCATACTACTTGCTTGAAATTTCACTTGCCCAAATATGACTTTTAGCTCTTGGGTTATTTTGGCCAGGCTGTCATCACCTGTGTAGTAAATTGCTTTCTTATTACTGTAGATTATATTTACATTTTCAATACAGATATATTTCTGAGTATTACATATTTTACAAGTAATATCTATGTCTTTTTTACCACTTGTATTACCTAGTTAGATAGTAAGGTTCATTGACTGTAAATTGTAGACTTCTTTTATGAATGTTCACAGGCAGTAAACTAAACTGTGCAATTTTAAAAGTTGCAATCCTCTAAACTGCTTTATTTTTAGGTACACCTTAATTAGAGGGAGTGTCACATTCTGACCATAAAAACTGGAAATGGCACTAAAGGGAATCAGAGTGATAGAGTTGGCAGGTCTTGCTCCAGCACCTTTCTGTGGAATGATTTTATCTGACTTTGGAGCTAAAGTCATCCGGGTAGACAAGGTAACTTAATATTATTTTTAATATTACATGATGTCATAATATTATCCTTAATTTTACATGATGTCAATAGTGTTATTGATCATTGAGAAATCGTCACGCATTCATTTGAATATAAGATATATTTTATGCCACCATTATCATTACACATAACTGAATCTGTTATTCCTGTCTTTTTGAAGAGGGATATATTAATTTCATCTTGGTGGTCAAATGTATGTACATATGTGGGTATATATTTTCATCTGTTCATATACATTTCTTGTAAGTGCAAACGTGTTTGGGGCCCTAAGTGGCCGAGTGGTCTAAAGCGCTGACTGTTACGGATCACTGTCATCTCACATCTGTCTACGTGGGTTCGAGTCTCGGACTTGGCCAATGTGGGTAAGTGAGAAAGCTTGCCAGTTGCATGAGTTGGTGGTTCTTTCCGGTGGTTTCCCAGCTTCTTCCTCCACCATTTATACTGGCCGCCATGTATAGCCTATCTTGTGCTGAAAAATGGCATTAAACCCTATAACAACAACAACAAAAATGTGTTTACCATTCATAATACAGTGATTGACATGGTATGTGCTGTTCCTATCATGCATATATTTGCAGTAAAGATTCATAATTTCTCTGCAACCACAGCGGGCCATGGGCAAGGATAAAAATCAGGCTTTGCAAGGAATTTCTCTTTATTCTCAGTTGGTAACGTTTTTGATTTTCATTTGGTTACAGTTTTTTAAATTTCTCAAGACTTATACAGGAATGTGCAATACATGAACTGACAATTCATGGTGACCCCAGGGGTGAGGTACAGGGTTCAACAGAGGTAAAAACAGGACACCACTAAGGCATGTCAAATCAAAGGTTTTTGAGAGTATTTGTGTGATTTTAATCCTTTCACAGGACTCCATCAAAAAATTGTCATTATTTCAAGTTGTTGTGGGCAGTTAATTGAAAGTTATCTATATCTTCTTAAACGCAGACAACTTTTGCTGTTCCTGATAAAGTTTTCAGACTCACTGACTTCCCAGTGGAATGTTTTTTGGCGATAAATATTCTACATTAAAAATTGAAACCACATTTTCTCTTGTCCTCATCTGCTTAGAACCTCTGAACAGGGTTTCACATTCAGTAATACATCACTGCCCTTTTTTCTGTTGATTAAGTTTTATTTTGCTGTTTGTATTGTTACAGTTCTTAAACAAACTCCAATTTATAATGTAAGTTAATTTAAAAATCCTTTTTGGTTCCAGGGACCCTGGGATTGGGATCAAATAGCCATATGTATCGGGGCTGGACAGATTTTATTTTTCCCGCTTAGTATTCAGACGGTCAAAAATAAAATTTTTTTGCCCAGCAAAATTTCTCTTCATATATAAGGTGGTGGGGATATTTAAAATATAAAACATAATTATCATTTTACTTATGTAGTTTTGTATGCCTATGGCAGATGTTAGATTGCCTTTATGAAGTAAATGTTTAAAGGTTTAGGTTGGAGGCACTAAAACTTCACATGATTTCCATATAAAACATTAGAAAAATGCAATGGTTCAGGCATAATAAACTGGCAAATTAATCATTTTACTGTACATGTATTTCCCATAGCATGCATAAATTAGTAGCCCTGATTTTGTTCCACTGGGTATTTAATTTGTTGTTATTGTTATTATCATTGCACCTGTTGGTTGGTTGTTGTTTATTTGTTTAACAGTTTGTGATGATGTTTTCATTCTGTTTTCAGCTATGAATTTGGATAGAAAGCACTAGTTTTCTTCCAGCCTAAATATTGTTTATAATATGAACCATGTAAAATAGTTTGATACTGAAATTTATATGAAACAAATCACTAAAAGATACACATACCTGTCTTGAAACTGAGGATAAAGTGAAATAAATATGAAATAATTGCTTGTTTGTTTTCTTTAAGTATCATATTTGTGTCAATGTCAGTGTTGTGTTCAGGTTGTATATTATATTCATCATGTGCTTTTATCAGTGGTATTTATGTCAAACTGTTTCTCTACCTATGCTTAGGTTAAACATACTTTTATTATTATCTTGAAGCCAAGAATCATTAGCAATAAGCACTTGATTACCCTAATGGAAATTGGGCTCTAGCCTTGGTCTATATTAAAGTTGAACATACTTTTGTTATTAGGGCAACAATTGTTAGCAATAAACAATTTTTTCCACAGAAAAAGGATAACTTTAAAGCAACCACAGTGTAGGTTTTCTACTTTTTATACGCATGATACTATGTTTGTATTATTTCATTAATAAAGGTTTTGTTATTTTGTGCTACATGAGGAAATTTCCTTTTTGGTTTTCTAAGTATTTAGAATTTCTATAAATCTACACTTGTCTTTTAATTTTGTTTATGGAAGGTATCTTATTTTGACAGATCCTTAATGGCTTCAACTAAAATTTTTATTGTATGCAACTGACACACTGCCGCCCAGTATTAAATTTGTATGATCTTCTTGATAGACTCATAATATCCCAGATATTGACCGACAGTCTAGGGGAAAATATTCTGTTGCACTAGACCTGAAACAGAAAGAGGGTGTGAATGTGTTCAAGAGGATGTGCTTCAATGCAGATGTCCTTATTGAGCCATTTAGAGCAGGTAAGCACCAATGGATATGCCACATTTTGCCATAAGCAAAATGCCACAGCAAAACATCTTTCCATTTCTGCAACAATTTGGCTTTCTATTATTCCTTTGAGAATAGTTCCCAATGAATATTTTAATAAATATAAATGTTATTTTATTCATCACTTTCTGAAAGTGTCATTAAGAGGGCACTAGAACTCTTACTTACATGGTCAGTTCTTCATCGATAAGCTTAATTTTTAGTTCTACTGGTCATAGACCAGAAGAATCTATGGGATGACCTTCTGTCCATCATCCATTGTCTGTCATGTCTGTTGTCCATCCATCCAGTAGCATAAGTTTTTTATTGGTAGACCTCATAAGCTTTGTGTAGGATTGCCATGTTAGCCTTGACACACACAATCATCCCAAGGTCTAGTTGGTCCTCACTGAAAATAATTCTGCTAAGACATTCAGTATAGCCACTACAGTAGCCCTTTTAAAAATCTTGTTATCACTAATCCTCCTGAATGGTTTTCATTAAAAAGGCTTCTTAACAATGTTTAGCGGGTCCTAACTGAAACTGTGCGAGTCTGATTTTTTTCCAATATGGCCACCAAGGCAGTCATCTTAAAAATCTTGTCATTTTATTTCTCATGAACAGAAAGTTACATGGAAATGGATTTTCACCAGGAGACTTCTTATAATATCTGGTTGGTCCTAGATGAAAATGTTGCCACCTAGATATCCAGTATAACCACAAAAGAGTGACCGTCTAGAAAATATTATTCCTATTCCATCTGAATGGTCATATCAGCATGGGGTTTTCACTAAAAGAAAACTATTAAAATCGGACATCCAGTATGGCCACAACAGAAGCTATTTTTAAGATATTGTTTTTGCTACACCATATGATTGGGATGTCTTATGAGCATGATGTTTTCACTAAGAGACTACTTATGGTGTCTGGATTGTCTTAAAAAATTGTACAGATCTGACATCCAATATGGCCACCACAGTGGCCATTTTTAAAATCTTAATGCTACTCTTTCTAGATTTAAAGTCATTTCGACATATGGTTTTCTCTGGAAGACTTCTTAATTGCTATGAATAAAAATGGTGCCAGTATGACCACTATCTTGAAAATCTTCTTGTCACTTCTCCAATATGGAAAGTTATATCCACATGGGTTTTCACCAGAAGATTTCTTATGGTGTCTAGTTGGTCTTGAGCAAAACTATTGCTGAACTGATATCCAGTATGACCACCAGGGTGACCATCTTGAAAATCTTGTTATTGCTACTAACTCCTCCAGAATTTATATTTATATCAGGATAGGGTTTTCACCAAACAACTTCTTATGATATCCCCTCAGACATCCATTACATCTGGCACAATGAACATATGGACAGTCTTGTCATTAATTCTCCTGTGTGGATGGTTATCTTGGTATGGGGTTTTTGCCAAAAGTCTCTAATGGTGTCTAGATTGTGCAAAATAAACATGATGTTGATCTTACACCCAATATGGCTGCTACAATGGCTAACTTGAAAATGTTATCACTCAAGAATATAAGAGATAACTCAGAACTCTTATGTTAAAAGAAGGAATCTTGAATTCCTGGAAAAAGCAGAGCATAAGTCATGGGTTTCAGTGTATACCGTGAGTAAAATAGAATATATTTTGTTTTAAGACAATATTTGTTTGCAGTTTTTCATTTTGGCAGAACACTTGAATTTCATATGATAACAAAAGAAATTCACATTATAGAATGCAATAATCTCTATTGTGTAAAATGTTCCTTCATGAGAGAATTGTCATGGTCAGCATTAATATGCATTGAACTTGGTATCATGAACCCACTGAATAAAACTGACAGAAAATATCCTCCAATTATTATTTGGTCACTACAGCATACAGTCTCATTCCTTTCCTTGGTAGTGATGTCTGCTAAAAGAATTGTATACTATTTTATAAAATTCAGCGTGTCCAGGGCAAACTGACTGGAAAGCTGAACTTGCCTTTGAGGGATTTGAGCTTAGCCCAAAAATATGACATCAAAATATCAACACAAATCAACAGTTTTGGTAAAATAGAATATGGGATGTTTTAAGGTCATTACATTATATTTTATTTTGATAATATTGAAAGTTTGTTTCCTTCTCATATTTGTTAGCATGTTAAAACCATATTTAAATATTTAAAGTTATAAAAAAAGGTATATGTAAATAATGCATATTAATTTAACTAATGCTTTAATATATCATAACAATTTCTCAATTATCTTCAACTTCAATTGATCACACAGATTTAAATTTCCATTCAGTAAGGAAATAAAGTAAAATTGAGTCCCTTACTGAAATATTGTGTAATATCAATGAACTCCCACTTTGCTATTCTCTGGAAGGAGCTGTGTCCATCACATGTTTGCTTCCACTTCCATGTCAGCCAGTTTTCATCTTGAAATCAATGACATGCATCTAAACAATCTTTGACAAGCTGATTTGTGAGGATGATTTGGGAACACTTATATTTATACTTTTTATTTTTTGCCACACAGTAAGTTTGTACCATGTTTCAGTGATATTCATATGAACAAGAGATAATAAACACTGCTTGTTGTGCTAGATTTTCATGTGACTAATTGCTAGAGATGAGTGCCTTGTATTTCCAAATGTATACATCATCATGATCTTACAGAGGATATTAATTCATTAGCAATTATTGCCAAGACAGATTGATATTGATGACAAGCTTGGAAACAATCTCTGACAAGCCAATTATTTTAGAGTCAGCAATCCCAGCTCATATGGTGCTCACAAACTGCCCATGGATAGGTTAGGACTAACCGGTGAATCCTGTGTACATACATATATTACATATATATTACAATGAAAACATAGTTGATAAGATAAAATATAAATATTTATTTCCTATTTGTCAAAACTTGCTTTAAAAATAGTAAATATTCACATTATCATGTCTGCTTGAAGAAATGCAAGACTGACTTTGACATTGACTGCATGTTGGAATTAACAAACTTTGTCATGTCATCATTTGAAATAAGGATCAATAGATTAAATAAACTGGAGGTGTTTTTGTAATTGAAAAATGTAGTGCAGACAAACACGAAATAAAGGTGTTGATATGTGTACTGTGGTTATTGCAGATTATACAACCTCCAGAACATAAAGAATTATGAACTGAACATAACCTCCCTCTGTCTCTCTCTCTCTTTCTCTCTCTCAATTTTTTGGAACTTGCCTATGGTCAAGTGCATTGCAAATTTAAGCTGAGTCAGGCAAGTGGATAATGGGTAATAATATTTTCCTTTTTAGGTATTATGGAGAAATTGGGCTTGGGTCCAGATGTGCTAATGTCAGAGAATCCCCGTCTAATATATGCCAGATTGACTGGCTTTGGGCAGAAAGGATCCTATGCTAAGAAGGCTGGACATGATATTAATTATCTTGCACTTTCAGGTTGGTTGCAAGGCATGATAGGAAAGCAAATTTATTTCATGTAATATTTTTGACAGTAGAGTAACAATGGTTTGGTAGAATTTAACATCATATAATTTGACAGATGTTTGCATCGGACATTTTGTGTTCATTACATTCAGAAGTGAAATTGTCTTTTTGTGGCAGGAAAAACTTGTCTTGATAAATGTCTTTATGTTATTTTTGTCTTTTGCTTTTGAAGAATAACCTCCTTGCCCCCATCCCAGAAGTATAACTTGGACACCTAAAATCATTAAGCTTGCTTCATATATTTGAAATATGTTAGAGTATAGAAGATTAGATTTTGGATCTCTAATGGCAGACTCACAGTGATATTTATCCAATAGTGATTAATGAGAGGCAGACATATTTACCGCTCAGCTAAGTAAGTGTCTAAATATAACTTCAAAATTGTTATAATGTTATCTGTGTCTATTGACAGCCAGTGAAAAATTATATTTTTTCACTCCAGTGAAATATCAAGATTATTTCTCTTAGAAAATCCAGAAATTCACAGTCTAGCATAAAATAACAGGTGAAATTTATCCAATCCATCTAAATAATTCAGCACTCCTTTGTTGTGCCCTTCATTTCAACAGTTCTAAATATAACGTGATAATGCCATGGATACCATTAAATTTTTTCTAAAAAAACTGTACTATTTCCATTTTTCAGCAGCTTAAAAATTCAATTTGGACATCAGCATTCATCTCTAGTTGAAGACATTACATTGTTTTATGATTATTAGCTATTTGTATTCATTAAGAGTCTATAGGACTATTGAAAATTGACATTGGCATAAAACCAATATCGTAATGCCAGGTATACAATTTAAGCTCTGCATCTGTACCACACCTATCACATTAGTATTTTTTAGCACATAGTAATTATTCCTGCCTTAGATCTGATACAGTGCTTGAGTAAATAAAATAATAGCCAATCTGTTATATGTGACTTGATGTGTAATCATCATATATTCTTGGGCAAAATTGCATCAGAATCTCACAGACAGTTACAAAGTTATGTGCTAGATAAGTAAATGTTAATGGACAGATGGATATACAGTGTCAAAATATAATATGACTGATTGAAGATCTGTTGATCTGTAAAAGAAATGTCATGTTATTTCCATATGTATTTAATGGGGATGTGGTTCTATGTCTTTATGTCATTGTTTGTTGGATCTTTAAATTTAAGGTTTAAAGTGAGCATGAAAATCCATGAAAATTGGGCAAAAGTAAAATTGAAATGACAGAATTCATGAGATATTAGACAAAACACTACCTGCTAGACTGCTTTTCAGATGTCATAAACAATTCCACTGCGCAGACTGTTTGACTATAGGGTCAGTCTCATTTTGAAACATAATTTCTGTCATTTTATTGATTAATTTTATATGAAAAGATCAATAAATTTATTGTGACAATATTGTATCTGTTTGATTCAGCATTAAAGATTTTATTTTATCCAAAATTTTGAAAAATTCTTTGGAAAGCAAGATTTAATTGAGACAAAGCAATGTATGCAAGTTTCTAGCAGATTTGACCTTGTGGCAGCAGTGGCATTATCTGAGACCACTCCAGTGGCCTAGTGGTTAGAGCATCCACCTCGGATGCGGGAGGTCGTTGGTTCGAACCTTTGACGAGTCATGCCAAAGACTTATAAAAATGGTACTAATAACTGTTTTTAGGTGCTAGACATTTGTGTTAGGACTGGTTGGCCTGGTGTCATGATAATGTGACAGGGTGGGACATTATGCTACATGTCTGCAGCATGATGCCTCAGTGCTAGACATCACTATAAGCTGCCACACTGCAGACATCATAGCGATATGACTGCAAAATTATTAAAGCTACGTTAAAAATCCAAATCACACACACACACACACACACACCCAGTATCTGAGCTGTAAAGGGAGTTAACCCGCTGTGAAGAGTGTGATCATGACCTATGGACAATATAGAATGGTTCTAGAATGCATGCATTTTCAAAACCTTCCTTAAATCAATATTATGCTGATTTATTTTGACAGGTGTCTTGTCCAGGCTGGGCAGAGTTAATGAAAGGCCATATGCTCCAATTAATCTTCTAGCTGATTTTGCTAGTGGTGGCTTACTTTGTGCATTTGGGATAGTTACAGCACTGCTCGAACGTGTACAGTCTGGAAAGGGACAAGTTATTGATGCCAACATGGTGGAAGGGTCTGCTTATGTTGGTAAGGTATCATAGAAATTTCAAGAATGGTCAATTTAATATACAGTTCTTACATTTTTCCAGTTCACTTTAATGATAAAACACCTTATAATAGAATAGACAATTCTGCCTAAAGAACTTTGACATTTTTATGGCATCATAGTGAGAACAATTTCATGATTTTTTGGGTCTGGTTTGGATTAATGAGTTTTGACTTCACAGAATTGATGATGACTTAAAATGAGTGCCTGAAAAACAATGTTGGTCACTGATTATAAATCACTAATCTATGCATTTACCAGCCATGGAGATTATGTTTGGGACAGAAAAGGAATGGAGTCACTTTTTTAACGTTCTAAATGTGATAATATGTAGCATTACATCACTTTAACTAAGAGTCATTTATTTAAATAAGCAAACGTTTTATCCGACATAAAACCTTTTTAACATCTCCAAATGTTATTGTATGAATTTGTTATTTAATATGCAATGGCTAGAAAAGATGAGGACTTAAAGGATACTCTTTGGGAGCTTATGGTTGAAGGGTAATTTGAAAATTTTTATATACAAACAAAGTATAAAAATTATACCAGCTGCTTGCCATGTCCGGTATTCATGTCATTTCTAAAGCATATCCGTTTCCCATATTGTAGTACTTTGAAACCCAAGGTTCTGCAGGACTAAAATTTGTGTTCAAGTTCTTGGCTGGTCCCTGTTCTTGAGCAGTGGTGGGCAACTTCTCTAGTCGGCGGGCCGGATATGGGAAAATGAAGTTCTTGGTGGGCTGGATTACTAAATCAATACCTTAATCGCTTTTATCCACCTATGCCAGGAGATTGCGGCCGGATGTGACCACGGGCCAGTCAAAATCCCGTCGCGGGCCGGGTCAGGCCCGCAGGCCGTATGTTGCCCGTCCCTGTTCTTGAGGGTTAAAATCAAGGGAAAGCACTGCCACAATGCAGCAAGTCATTCTTGTAATGTGAAGTATTTGAATGATTGCTGCTTGAATTAATGAAGTTTTCCTGTTCTTTGTTTTGTATGCTGTATTTAATAAAAATGTCCTGAAAGTTAATTAACCCTATGTAGTCATGAAGGATTATGCCAATGCTTAATTAAGCAATACAAAATTGTCATTTTGAAAAACTGAATTTTACTGTAAACTAGGGATTTTAATATTAACACAAAAGGAAATTTCTACGTCAGCACAAATACTTTGTCTCAGCTGACCAGACTATTTGCTTGTAGAATTTGCAGATATTAGTATGGAGCAAAAAGAGTAGTGTCCCCTTACATTTTGTTTGCATTAGTATGGAGCAAAAAGAGTAGTGTCCCCTTACATTTTGTTTGCATCAGCTGAGTACATTTTAATAACATCCCATGAGAAAGTAGTGGCATCACTGAGATCATAATGTGAAAATTTACATGGCATCAAAATAATGCATCAAAATTTAATAACCTTAATAAAAATTGGCAAGGCCAACTAGCACCGCAAAGTTTTTGGTGTCTTGGTTTTGTTTCATTTAATTTTGTCCTGAATACCTTGTTTTGCTATATATTGAATAACAATGCAAATCAAAGCAGGCTGGGTGACCTAGGCTAAACAAATACTGTAGAATTTTGATAAAAGGTATACACACTTAATAAAAAAGTGCTGAAATTTTATTTATGAGATTATAGATAGTGAAATGTAGCACAAAAGAACTGTGCAGTAAAACCCCACTATAACACACTTTGTTATAACACAGAAGAACTGTGCAGTAAAACCCTACTATAACACACTTTGTTATAACACAAAAGAACTGTGCAGTAAAACCCCACTATAACACACTTTGTTATAACACAAATTCAGATATAGCATGGTCAAGGTGTGGATCCCAAAATTTTTTAATAATTTCACCAATGTCTTAAAGTATTGCAAAGTTTTGTCAAAATAAACAAGATTTTGATGTAATAATCTGACGATGCATTGTATTTTTGAAGAAAAAGCGTCTTTTCATTGCATCTTTCTGGATAGGAATAAAGATGTTAATCAATTTTAATTGTGAATGTTCATTTGATTTGTATCAATAGTCAATCACTGCACTTTGATCTTAGTTTATTTTCGAAAGAAGTCAGTTCATTAAAAAGCTGGCAGGTGTTAATCTTATTATTGACCCATCAGCAACAAAGACATTAAGTCTTCTTAGTTTGTCTTCATTGCATTCTCTGTACATTTGTTGCTTAAGAAAAACTGATAGATGTTTACTCATTCAACTGTAATTTATGAATCAACTAATTTAAGTAATTTCTAATTTTCAAAGTCAATCTCACAGCCTAAGGTTGTTTAAATTATGGGGCAATGATTTATAAAAACATCAAAGAAATGAAGGCTGCCAACATGTGGCTTGGCAGTGTTGTTGGCAAATGTTATGCAGTCAGTTGACCAGTGAATAATATCATCCATTCCCTGTCAAAATGACTGCATTTTTCATTAACCATTATTTCTTTTTTGTCATTCAAATAAATAGGCGTCAGATTGGTAATTATTGGGTATTTATAATGGATAAAGGTACATAAAAATGTAAAGCTTTTACCATTAAAGAGAAGCTTGAGGCCCTGGACAGAATTAAGTCTGTGTTAAACAATCATATTCAGCTAAAAATTAAAAAACAATGAAGTACACAACTGTTAGATATGCAATGTGCATCTCAGCATGCATCTAATTCAAAAATGGGGGCTTCATTCTCAATAATTTTTTTTTTTGTACATGATTTGTAGCAGAGAAAATTCCAGACACCACTTAGTGACTTTGCATGTATAGACATTTGGAATTGTACATGTGCTTCACGTTTCCTTATATAATTTTTCCAAATTTGTGTGTGTGTTTGTGTGTGCATGTACTGAATTCAGACACATAATGACAAAATGACTAATTATTATACTTCTCAGTGCATATTTACAATGGAATCATTATGGATTCACTTTTATGGATGTATTGAGATTGGTTGATGCTTAAGCTATAATCCTTCTATGGGCATGTACATCCTGTATATGTACCAATGCATGGGTCTCTGCATAGAGTAAAATACTAAATATGCAGTCTCTGGTTCTTCTCTTTCAACTTTAGTATAGATCGATTTAAGATGTTAACTGTGCTACTGAAGCACATAGTTTTGCGCCCGTTCCTGTTACCCCCTCCCCTTTAATTGGTAGAGTCTTGGGCAGTGGTTCCTAAACATTTTTGGCCAGGACCCTAAATAATTTTTCTGAGCCTCATGACACCATTTCCACATTTTGATAAGTTTTGCCACCTGCAAAAAAAAATACCTTGAAAACCTCTGCTACCTTCCAGAACATCCTCGCAACCTTGATTTGGGTTATAGCCCAGCTGGGGGAGGGGGGGCCTTTGGAACCACTGGCCTATGGGATAAGCATGCATCATTTCCTTCAGTTAACTGACTTGTTTGCTTACAGCAGTATACAGTACATAACACTGTGGACACTGAGCATTGTGTTTTAGTTGGGTTTCACTGTAATGTCACATTTCAGTATTGTTGCCTTTTTATCAGATATAACAACATATAATTTCCAGATGGCTGATTAAAGATCAAAATAGATACCTAGCAGCAAGAGACAATTAAGTAAAGGTTAATAGATAAATAATTGCACTAACTTAATTAGGAATAGAACAGATGTCGTCAGATCAGGTTATACATTGAGGACTTTGCTTTTCTTTCACACGTGTACATATGATTGCTACATAAATACAAGACACATAATCCAGATTTTACCTCCTTGGCTAACAGTAATCTTCTTTTGCACATTTGTACTTGTTATTGCTAAATAAATATAGGAAGCATAATCCAGATTTTACATCCCAGGCATTGCTTCTTTCATACACATGTGCATATTATTGCTACATAAGTATGGGAAGTATAATCCAGACTCTACAGTATATTCTTACATACAAATATGCATGTAGTATTGTTGAATGAGGCATTATCCTTTCAGCAAATTGGTTGTGGAGATCAAGGGATATGTATATATGGGGGAGGCCACGTGGTGATAATGTACTGGATGGAGGTTCAGCATTCTATGATACATATAAAACAGCTGATGGCAAATACATCTCTGTAGGAGCTTTAGAACCACAGTTCTTCCAGGATTTAATTAAAGGTATGATTTTTATTTCCTGCACATGAAGTAACAAAGAGAAAATATACCAGTACATTGTGAATAATAATAACTCGTAAAGAAGTTCAAAGCCAGAGATTCTGACAAGTGAAAAATGTTCTTCGATACTGATTACATTCAGAGCAAAAAGGGTTCAAAAGCCACATAAAGCAACTTTGAAATTGAATGGTACTTATGTGATAGGTGTATTAGAGGCAATTCCATTTAAGTCAGTGCTCTTGATCTGCCTCTGACATTAGAAATCCTTAATCATCAGTCTTTGGAAATGTTGGGTTATAGGACTAACTTTTATTTACTGAGTGCAGTGATGTCACCTGATGAGAATACTTATCAGGAATCCTAGCATACATGTTTTGGAAATTAGTAACCAGTCTGGAATGGATACAACATTCATTAATACCAGTGAATGTCTGTGTGATCATATTAAAAAATGTTTTGGAAATTAGGCAACCTGTCTGGAATGGATATATTATTCATTAATAGTATGTGAACTTCTGGTCCAAATATCTTATTAAACAAATATAAAATCCAAAAAGACAACAAATTCCAAAACCTTTAATTCTTTCAACTTGTTGTCCAAATCAATAACCCTAGACTTTACATTTCCACATGAATTACAGGCATCTTTCTTTTCTCTTTATCTCCTGCCATTTTTCATCCGTTAACAGTCTGATTGTCAGGTTTCATTTTACAGTATTCAGAATGGTTGGCATCTCTGCAAGATTTTAGTTTCCTTTGGAAACAAATCTGTGTATCCACTGGCAATCATACTGAGAAATATGACTCAATCAATATTTTAATAGCAGTAATATACTACCTGCTATTATTGTGTTGCTATATCTTTTCCTGGTGCTATTCAAAGGAGATTATTTTATCCTCCAAGTAGTAACTGGAGATCTATAATGAAAAAACATGACCCTGTCTGATACCTTAATCATCCTCTTACAATTGCAATATCATCCTTCTTTTCCTTAGACCTCAAGCGATTCTCATGTGTCTTTTGGGAGCTCAATGCTTTCATCATCCAAGTAATCTTTTGTTATTTCTAATGTCAACCATATTCTTTTTGTGTTATTTTTGTTATTTTTTTTCCCAGTCCTTGCATAACTTTTGTTGTATCTGTGCAGTTTTTCAAGTAATTTGAGATTTTGCCTACATCGTTAGCAAAGCTATGCTTTTTCATTTTTTTCATTAATTTATTAATAGCTGGTGTTAGAGTAAGTATTACTTGCCCAATACTTGTTCAGGTTGATTTTTTATTTTTTGTTTTTCCTTTCAGCATTCATTATGACTTAAGGTGTGGCTAAATGCATGCATAAACAGCTGCTTAGCATGAACAGCATATGTATACATGAATGGTTGCCCTATGTTTTGCCTCTGGCCTGACAAGGTATGGGACATAGTGAAAAGTCACCAGACTTGTAAGGCCATGAAGAAGGGATTTGCTTCTTCATCTTCATCACTGAAAGACACACTCCATTTCCAGAAGTGGTGTATAAATATCTATTTAGGCTGTTCATATCTCTTTTGGGGGTATGACCGGTATTAAAATGTAATATTTTGGTGGTAAAACTGTTTAATTATGTAATACTTTCCTTCTAATATTGTACAACTCCCTCCTCCTTGCCACTCTGATATCTTTTCAGTCTTGGTTCCATTCAGAGAAGGTGGATATTCTAGTTTTCAGAAGTTGACTAAGTTTACATACTGGGATCACATTGTTCTGTATTCTAGACCTCCATTTACTTATTGGAAGTGGGAATAATCCCCTGGACTGGGGACTAGCACTGGGAAAAAATATAGCAATGCAAATATAGCAGGTAGGTATTACATAATTAAAATTAGTTTTACCCCATCAAAAACTTCATTTTAGGCTTTTGTTGCATCCCATATTTTTGTTTCTATATTTTTCTTGTTATTTAGTTGTTGTAGTTGTTCTTCTTCAGTAAAACAAATCTGATTATAAACTCCATTAACCCATCTTTATTTAAACTTCTGCAGGTCTAGGATTTAAACCAAAAGAGATATCTCAGCTTAGTAAACCAGAGGAAATGAGGAAGAAATTCCAGGACATATTTCTTACCAAGACAAGAGATGAATGGGTTAAAGTTTATAAAGATTTGGATGCATGTGTTGCTCCTGTGCTAGAAATGGATGAAGCTGCTATACATGATCATAATCAGACCAATAACACATTTGTAAGAAATGAGAAAAACGAACTAGAGCCTGGCCCAGCTCCTAAATTGTCAAGGACACCTGCTGACCCCATTATGGAAGACCAACCTTTTATTGGACAGAACACAACAGCTGTGTTATTGGAATCTGGGTTTTCACAGAGTGAGATTAAGGCATTAATTGATAAAGGTGTTGTAATTCAGGGAAAAATTCAGTCCAAAATGTAGTTGGATATGATGAAAGATGGTTTTCTTAGCTTTTCAGATTTACTTCCCAGAAAATCATTCTTTAGTATCATTGAGTCAGACTTTAGTTACATTATTTATTGCAGGCAGTACTGCTTCATGATTTGTTATTAGGTCAGGTTTTTCATTAGACATGCTTAGGAAACAGAGACTGATATTTCATTATTATGTGATTACAGTATATTATTGCAAATAAGTCACAGTGGAGCTTGGCTGCAAACAACATACACCCTGATCTGCCATCATATAATGTGTCTGGCCCAGTGGACCAGAGTCTGTGTTCTACTGAGTATGGCTAACAAACTCTAGCGACTCCGATTTGCAGGCGCATTATGTGACAGCAGATCTGGATCTGTGCAGTTTGCAGTTAGAGTAAACATATGAGTGAGTATACGTGGTTAATTGTTAAGTTTGACTCATTATATATTAGGCCCTCTTACACAAAGGCATCACAAGAGAGGTTGTGTCAGAATAGCTTTTGATTCTGTAAACAACAGCCAGGAAAAATGATGTGAAACCACATATTTTATTATCCAATATTTTATTAATCTGCAACCACAGGATTTTCCAGAAATTAAACAAGTCAAAGTGGAGAATCAGGTGGATTTTGGTGGTTAATTCAATCATTTTAAAATAAATAATTTTTGTTGTACAAGTTTAAAATTGGTGTATGGTGGACATGGGTGTCATGACCACATCTGCATTACACTGTGTATACTATAGAATGGGGAGGGTACACCTAATACCAACACACTGAAGGGATATATAGTGAAGTACCACAATATTAACACTCTCTAAACAGTTTCTCATCTTTTATACATTTCATATATCAAGAGATGTATAGTGAAACCCTTTTAAAATGAGGGACTATTGTTTAGTCATTTTTTTTATCACTGTCAAAATTCTTTGGAATCAATTTCTGGTATACATTTAAGATATAGAGGTGAACTAAAGTGGGTGGCAGGATTACATAGAGGCAATGTGGACAAGAGTTTTTATTGTTTAAATGTATGAAAACCAATACAGTTTTGCAGTTATCTAATAGACTGATATAATGTTAAAATGTGGAAATCTGACATGATAAAAGATATGTGAAAATTTGCTCAGTGTTTGAGTTATTGAGCATAATTCATCAATGCCTTTCACAGTTCTCATGTATTGTGCCATACACTGCAGTAGCACTGTGATGTCATCAAGGTCAATCATGAAAGTGCTAATATGTTTATTCAGTTGTACGATTTTAATATTGTAGACTATATATTGTATATTGTGATATTGTAGGTTACTTTCAACAGATTAACTTTGCGTTATAAATGTGAATGTCTCGAGCTGGTATTTGAAAAGTGGACAGGATGATTTCATTCCACTAGTTGTAGTTGCTAAACTAAGACAGTACTGATGCATGAACTTTGCCTGCTATAATAGTCATACTGGCTTTCACTCAGAGTTTATTCAAAGCTAGTGGCATCCACCCACTAACAAAATCTGGTTTCTTGGGAAGGATAATGGAAGTAACTTCTGAATCATATTTTTCTAATCTTGAAGAAAAAAGTGTAATCTGTGGCTTTTAGTAACTAATTTTATTAATTTTATACTGACATTATAGAAAAGAACGTTTTTTTTTATTCATCTCTATTGTGCCCCATCACAGGGGACATTTCAGTAGGCAAGATCACTTTAGTCTGAACTTATTTTCTGTATGATAATGTTTACAGTGGGTGCTGGAGACTACTAATTACTTCATAGTTGCAAGTTATGTAATCATTAAATTAAATTTTGGATTGCATTTGTTACCGAGTTGACTGCTGGTTTATCAGATTCATTTTAGGCTGCTAGAAGTATACCTGTTAAGTTGTAAATACTGTATATACTTTTCAGCAAAATTGCGACCGCTCCAGTAGCCTAGTGGTTAGAGTGTACAGGTCACGGATTCAAACCCTGACCGAGTCATACCAAAGACTTATAAAAATGGTATTAAAAGTGGCCTCACTAGGCGCTCGGCATTAAGAGCTTAGTGTCAAGACTGGTTAGCCTGGTGTCAGGAAAATGTGACTGGGTGGGACATCATGCAACATGTCTGCGGCATGATGCCACAATGCTAGACATCACTCTATACTGTCACACTGCAGACATCGTAGCAATATGACAAAAAAAATTGTTAAAGCTACGTTAAAAATCCAAATCACACACACACACACACACACACACACACACACACAGCAAAATTGTCATCATCTTCAATTAATATCACAGTGAGCAATCCAGTATGGCTGAAAAGGTGGCCTTCGAGTTAGATTTGTTACTTTCTTATGGCTGATACTATTGGTTAGTAGATCTTGTGAAATCTCTATTATGTGATTGGTAATAATGATGGGACAGACTACTTGTTGTTACAGTATCATTTAATAATTGATATAGCCTAATAAATACATTGTACATTCTTTGGTTTAGTCTTTTCCAGTTACAGATATATGTAAATTTGACTGATAAACTTTACTGCAACCAGTAATGAGGTTTTTATGGTATTAACTTAACCTGTACATTTTAAATGGGCTGAGAGAGAGAGAGAGAGAAAAAGAGAGAGAGAGATGAACAAGTTTTTGTTGTCTTATTGGATTTTATATTTGTTTATTAAGATAATTGGACCATAATCTAAAATCAGCAAGTAGTACTTGTTGGGTATAAAGATAAATGATCACAAATAATATGATATATATATATCACTATAACCATGAATTATATAATTATTTACTTTTATACATAAAGTAATTTCAAACAGTGAAAACCAGGAAATTGTTTTTGATATATGCTTTATGTTACAGAGTAATCTTATATTTAGGTACACACTCTCTCTTGATAACTCGCACCCTGATAACTGGTGGGACAGTCATGGATCCCATTTTTTTATACCAGAAAGTACCAATAATTTGACCCCTATTTGTTGAACATGAAGAAAATTGCCATCAAAATTGGTAAATGAAACCTTGATATATCGCTCATTTTATTGTCAAAAATGGTTTATATGAACTGGAAATCTGAATCAACATTATGACATTATCAACTTTTAATAAGAAGACATGTATTTTGTTACAATTTCTTTCCAAACAACATTCTTGGTACACCATAAATAACAGTATGCAACAAAATTTTGATCAATGAAAATGTCACCAGTGCCTTCTTGAGGCAGCACTATGATAATTAAATACCAATATGTATTTTTAGAAAGTGAAATGCATGTTTTAGTTATACCTTTTAGTTCGGTTTAAGTGTAATGATCATAAATACAATGTGCCCTATTGTATTCAAACGTGAAATATGTCAATCTACCGTAACAGCGATGTCCATGAGTGTTTCTGAGAGAACCTAATTAAGTGCCGACAAAGTTTTGATACCTAATTTACGTAAGTATTTGTTCTATTGTTACACTGAATTAAAAGCTGACCTCCTTGTAATACCACATTAATTAGTCTTTTGTATCAAATAAAGAGGGTGGAATAAATGAAAAATTACAAGGCATGCAAATCCAACCTGTGTAAGAGCTAGCGGCCCAGCTAGAGTGTCAGGTCATCAAACAATGTTATATATATATATATATATATATATATATTTTTTGTGAACATAATGTAATTAATCTACCTTAAATGAGCATACTCATTCACAACTGATCAAAGATAGCAAGACAACCAAGCAAAATGAATACTTGATGACAAAATTCAGTTTCACAGACATTTTATTAATGAGAAGCTAGTTGCAGAGTTTGTAGTTAATTTGTAATTATTGAATTGGCAATCAAAGATTTTCTCATGGATGAGAAGAAGTTTCACTATTAAATCAGTGAATCAATATTTTAACTAATAGAATAATAAAAGAAATTGATTTTCAATGATGATGGCTGTTTCATGAACTAAAGTGTTCCATTTTGTGGTTGTTTTTTGAAATTAACAAATCTTGTTTGATTGTGAATTTGAATCAGCAAGTAGTCTGGTTCCCCTGTTAGTATGCTCCTTGCATTGCATTTCACTATAGTATACAGCAAAGCAGGGAGCATAAGGATCAGAGAACCAGATTACTCAACAACGACATAAAGCAGTAATGTATACATGTTTTCGGATACACGTGATGGTTGTTGAAACCATTTAGAATGATGTTGATGATCTTTCAGCAGTTGGGCATCTTGAAAATAAAGGTCATTTTTACATAAAAACAAATAACTTGGTAAGAAGGCGCTTTATTGACAATTATTCCCAACATGATTTTACAAGTATTCAGCCATTAAACAGACCAGTTTGCCCCCCCCCCCCCCAAGTGGTTTTCTCAATGTCCATTGAGGATGGCATCATTTCATATTGTTATGGAGGTCCCTTGACAACTCATGCACTCGCTTACAGTGCAATCTGTTTTTGGACCCTGTTGTGTGCAAGTTACTGAGGGAGAGGTGTATTTATAAAATTGGTTGAAATTAACAATTCTGGTTACTTTTTGGTGCTCCAAGAAAAAAAATGGAATATATTTTTTTAGTGAGGTGTTTGCAAATGGTTAATTTTTTTTTATATAATTGTGTCATATCAAATAATAAGGTGTAGTTCAAATGATGTTCCATTTTTAAAATAGATCACAGTTACTCATTCCAAGATGCATAAATGTTACAGACTTCCAGTTTTTTCAGTGTTAAAAGCAGAGTCAAACCTTACACAAGCAGCTACACTGGTTCCTCTTTTAAAATAGCCTGTTGAACAAATACCATGCACCAAATATCATTATTATTCTTATTATTATTGAGAATGTTTTATGTGCACTGTACAAGAAAATCATAATTACAGGTACAGGTTGTTCTCTCCCAAATTTATGTTCCACACAAGATTACTGTATTCTGCTTATTATCATCCATCCTACATGTATTAATGAAATCAAAACAGACTTAAAAAATATATACTGCTCTTAGTTTGTTCATGATAAAGAAACAATATCTGGATTAGCTGTTGGCTCACCTCGCCAAGATCAAAAGAACGATGGTTTATGTGAGAAACCTATGATGAATGGAAAATAAAAAAGAAGCCATATATGGCTATTTGTTTTGACCCATGAACCGAAACTTCAGCTATTTTTACAGACATGTTTTGAATATTGAATGACCCCTGACCCTAATGAAATATTCTCAAATACTAACTTTTTCCTCGAGTGATAGCTTTAATTCACATGCAAATAGACGAAGATATCTAACTTTACCTATAACTCTGGCATAAAAGGTAACAGCCATTTCTAATGTGGTAACACAACTACTTTTCCCACCATCCAGCAAAGTAATTGCTTTAACCCTCTACTTACATGATAAAAACTGTGTCTCTTTTGAATCTGACATATTTATGCCTTTTTACACAGTCAATATGACTGGAGTTATGATTACAAGCGAGATAAGAAATATCTGCACATCAGTTCATGTGATATTTTGTCAGCATTGTGGTGGTCCAGACATGGGCCATTTTCCTTGTCCATCATCTGAGTGAAATCCCAGGGACTGATGTTGAGTTCAACTGTCAGTGCTATGAACTGGTAAATCGTGTCTTTGTAGGTGAATTGCAATAATTTCCCGGAAGCTTTGTGAATGGGGACATGAAGATACACATCTTGTACGTCCACACTGATTGCATAGTCTTTCTCCTTGACAACATTTAGAACCCATCGTGTTGTTAATTGTGAACCAAGAGGTGTAAATGGATTGTTTGAATGCGCTTAGGTCAATGACAGGGCAAAGAGTGCCGTGTTTGTAACTGAGGGAACCCTGGACAAAGGCTTTGATGAATGTCAGATCTGCACCAAGTTTTATTTAGAATAATCAACATATAAGAAAAAATATTTAGGTGAAAACCCCAATACAACCATTCATCCAGGACTATAAGCAAAAACAAGATTTTTCAAAATGGTCACCATGTTGCATGATGTCAGTTTGGCGCTGTTTTTATTTATAGCCATATACATATCACATTAGGTCTTTTAAAAAATTCACTGTCAGTATGAGCATCTATACAGGCAGACTACTGATGAGATTTGTAAGATGGCAAAACTAATTTTAAAAAGAATTTTCTTTATTAAAACCCTGTGACAATAGGACTGTCTGTTTGGAAAGAGTTGCTACAAGATTTCCAAGGTGATCATGTTACATGTCAGTTTGGCACCATTTTTGTTTAGTGTTTTAGTGAGAACACCATGTTATTGTGAATATCTGTTGAAGAGTTTAAGAGGAGAAGCCACAGGTACATGGCATGCTGGGGTGGTGCAAGCTATGCGTGAGCAATGCGCTTGTGTAGGGAGCCATTTTAGAGGGGTGCCAAATCAGAGAAGAAAAGAGTCCCAAAATCAGACATGGGAGCTAAAATTAAACAAAACCTTGGTGTTTTCTTCATATGAAACTCTTTTTATTTCAGATCTTTTTATTTTTCAATTACGTCAATGTTTTAAAAGCCTTCTTATCGGTAAATATTTTAATAATTTGGGGGTGGGGGTGGCACCATATGTCTGTTTTGCACAGGGTTCCACATTTTCTTTGAGCTGGCCCAGATGGCATAAGAAGTGTTTAAAGTGTTTTAATATGCCCATCTGTTCTGGAGAAGTGGCACCAACAAGATTTTAATGATGGCTACCATAGTGGCCATAATAGATATCAAGGTAAACTATTTTCATGTAGGACGTACTAGACATAAAGATGAAACTGTGTGCCAAGTTTCAAGACTTCATTCAAAGTAACTTGGGAGAAGCAGTGATAACAAACTACCAATGGATGTCAGGCATATAGGCAGATAATGGACAATGCATGCTGGACCACTGCTTAAAATCTTCTGGTCTTTGACCAGTAGAACTAATTCCAATTAGTTCTGACATATGTAGGCAAAAAGCCAATATGGTCAATCTGTAGTCAGAAAATATTGCTATTTCAACCATCACATTCTTTCTGTTATAAATGCTGATTATGCCACGGAGTAAAAGCAAGGACCATATTCTCATTTTGTATGAGATCTGCCCTGGATTTGAATTATGGAAAATTCCACTAATGTTTATATGTACTTATGTACTGCAGAGATTCTTACCCCAGTTGACTTTATGAGCTTCTTTCAGTTTGTTGTTGTGTCAGACAGAGCCTGTTCTTAATAGCATGTATGATGGCTATTTATTGGAAATACACATTGGCTTCAAAATCTAGTTACATTTTACTGATGTGGCTTTATATGTATTGGCAGGCCATATTTGAGGGTTACAATTGCTTGTCTTAATTACAAATTATACTACAATTGTTTATTTACCATGTGTAAATAAACAATTGGAGTATAATTTGTAATTAATTATATTGTGATATTAAAGGCAGGATTAACTATGTATGCTTAAAGAAGTGCTGAACTAAGATCATTTTTGTAATCCCATGGTATTTTTGTGTTATGTATTGAATCATTGTTATAATAATGGCTGAATACTTGTGTGATATTAAAGGCAGGATTAACTATGTATGCTTAAAGAAGTGCTGAACTAAGATCATTTTTATAATCCCATAGTATTTTTGTGTTATGTATTGAATCATGTTATAATAAAGGGTACTATAACAAGAGAGCTGTAACAGGGTCTACAGCATTACTATGATATACATGGAATCATGTTATAATAAGAGGCTGTATAATAAAAGGGAGCTGAAACAAGATGATGACAATATTGTCCTAATCTTGTAATAAGGTTATAATAAAAGCACTAAAGAGAACTGTAACAGGATCCATGGCACTGTTTTGAAGGAACTGTAACATGGTCCATGGCATTACTGATATATCTAAAATAGTGTTATAATAAAGGACACTATAACAAAGACAAATTGTAACTTAACTGAGCCCATGGCATACATGTACTAATATTATAAAGAAGGTCAAAAAAAAGAGAGCTGTAACTGAGATCAAGGCACAGTTGTATTATATATACAGAATTTATAACAAATGTTCCTGTAACAAAAGAACAGGGTGCATGTCTTCACTGCGTCATATCCAGAATCATGTTATAATAAAGGGAACTGTAACAAGGGAGAGCTGTACTTCCATTCAGGATCACCACAATTCCAATATTAAAGCTATAAAATAACCAATTTCTCAACAATATTACTATGTATCCATATTTTCAAGGGTCATATGTAGACAAAGAACACTGGAAACTTTTTTAAATTGATTTATATACAGACAGTTACACAATCTTCTCACAGGGATTCTTAATTATATTTTTCAATAATAAAATTATCATGTAATATCAAACAGTATTTCCAAGATCTCTCGACTATACGAAACTGACAATTGTATGGGGGGGTTTGCACTTAGGTTATTCATATGTCTGGGATGCATCTTCTTGAACACACTGCACATTATCTGGCTGCTGCTCAATGTAAGTTCTGTCTCCAAGCTGGTATAGCCCTATGGAGACAAAAAAGATATCGACATCAATGATTTGATCTGAAGATAAATTTTTTTTTACACTGATGCTAATTAAACCATAATCAGACAAGAATCATCTAAAAATGACATATTCCTCCCAATTACCCTGACTTATGTAAAAACTCCTATTAAAAGTACCCCATGGTCCAGCACTATCAAGTTTGTTTTACACCCACCCCCCATCGACTGTTACGGTGGCCTAAGTGGCTAGAGTATCCTCCTCAGATGTGGGAGGTTGTGGTTCAAATATGGTCAAGTCATACCAAAGACTTGTAAAAATGATACCTCCAGCTGCCTTGCCAGGTGTTCAGCATTAAGAAGTTTGTGTTGGGACTGTTCAGCCTGGTGTCACAATAATGTGATTGGGTGGGACATGATGCTACATGTCTGTGGCATGATTCCCCAGTGCTAGACATCACTATAAATTGCCACACTGCAGACATTACAGCGATGACTGAAAATTGTTAAAGCTACATTTTTAAAAAAAATTAAATTCACACAACATGCCCTTTTTCTAATGAGTAATAAAGCTATCACTATGCTCATTTATCTATCTGTCTGTCCATAAACATATTCATTTATGAAGCACAACTCTAGGCATATCTATAAATTTGTATTATACTAACTGAGTGCTGTACTTTAGGGTATGTTCAGTAGGAGTTTTACAAAAGCATAAGACCAGTTGATTTTAATGTCAATTCTGTTTGGCCAATGCTAATGAAATCCCTGTGAACTATTTCCTTGCAAGAAAGACTTCTGCCCTCCCCTGATGGGATATTGGGCTTGCAAACAAGACTACTGCCCTCCACTGCAACTATTTCCCTTCCAAGAATAACTACTGCCCTTCTCTGATGAACTATTTCCTTTGCAAGAAAGACTACTGCCATCTCCTTATGAACTATTGCCTTTGCAAGAAAGATTACTGCCCTCCCCTGATGAACTATTGCCCTTGCAAGAAAGACTACTGGTCTCCTCTGATGAACTATTTCCCTTGCAAAAATGAGTATTGCCCTTTCCTGGTGAACAATTGCCTTTGCAAGAAAGTCTACTTCCTTCCCCTGATGAACTATTTCCCTTGCAAGAATGACTACTGCCATCCTCTGATGAACTATTTCCCTTGCAACAAAGGCTACTGCCCTTTCCTTATGAACTATTGTCTTTGCAAGAGAGACTACTGCCCTCCCCTGATGAACTATTTCCCTTGCAAGAAAGACTACTGCCCTCCTCTGATATTTTATTTCCCTTGCAAGAAAGACTACTGCCATCCTCATAAGAACTATCGAGATTGCTAAAAAGACTACTGCCCTCCTCTGATGAACTATTTCCCTTGCAACAAAGACTACTGCCTTTTCCTTATGAACTACTGCATTTGCAAGAAAGACCACTGACCTCCGGATGATGAACTATTGCTCTTGCAAGAAAGACTACTGCCTTCCCTGGATGAACTATTGTTCTTTTGTGATAGGAAGAAAAATCATTGTGCTACCCCATGTGCTAAATTTGGCTAAAAAGATAATTATTATTGTTGAATAAAAAGAATAAAAAACCATCATTTTATTGGAAAGACTCAAGGTAGTCATCAGATATACCCATAAAGTAAAACTCTATTCATGCTTGTTTACATTATCGTATTCACAAGCCAGTACATCATCTTATTCATCGGCATACAACTAATACAAAGTCTGGTCAAATTTCACTTGTGTAGTACAGGTCACTGTGTTCATAAGCTCAGTGAAATACAAAAATGCAAGCAGTGACTTTTGGCTTAACAGCAAGGTCAGTAGGCCTAGTTCTAAAACTGGTCGACAAAAATGCGAATATGTTGTGACATTTTCATTTGAAACAATTACAATTAAGCAATAATTCCATCATTCAAGCAAGAGAAGTGGCGATAAAATATTGTTCAAGATGGTCACTATGATGCCATGATGGAAGCCAAATAAACACTATATTGCTCAAAATCAGCTACATACTGCTCGATTAATGTTTTAGTGAAAACCCCATGCTGATAAGACCATCTGTTATTAAAGGAGAAGTACAGAAGCTAATTGTGAGGTTAGCTGAGCATCATTTTAATATAGGAATAATAATATATTGTATGAAAGGCTTGTTTTTTCTAAATGTGGGATTTTATTCCATTTAGAAGTAGATGTGTCTGTATTTTTCAAATTTTGGGAGGTTACAATGGCATCATGGAAAAGCCGTTTTGATACACTCAACACTTCAAGAGTAGTCATAAAAATTTTTTTTTAAGATGGCCATCATTGGTCAGCATCATTTTAAGCAGGACCAAACAGACATTATCACAAGCTTTTGATTCAGAACCTCAAAACCAAAAAAATCATCCATTCTGGAGGAGTATCAATAACAAGATTTTCCAAGATGGCTGCCATGTTGGACATTGGAGTCATATTTGCACCATTTGCATTTAAGACCAACTAGACATCATTAGAATATTTCAGTGAAAACCGTATGCTGAGTACAAGATTTTCAAGATGGCCACCACTGGGCATACTGGATGTCAGATTGGGACCATTTTTACTTTTGGACAAGCCACACTTGGGGTGAAAATTCCATGTCAATATGACATTTAGGATGAACACTAAAAACAAGATTCTGAAGGTGGATTTCAGATCAATATCAATTTCACCAACTAGACAACATAAGAGATCTCCTGGTGAAAAATCCATTGTCATATGACCATCCATCCAGTCTGAACAGCAATAATAAGATTTTCAAAAACAGAACAATTTCCATTTATGAACAATTAGACCTTGTGATGAATGTGTATGTAAAGTTTCATAGCAAGCTTCCAGGCAGTTTAGGAGAAGTAGTGATAGCAAGCTTGTGCTAACTGATGGATGACAGACAACAGTCCATCCCATAAACTCATCTGGTCTAGGACTATTAGAGCTAAAAATACACTTTATTGACATTAATAAGTTCTACTGCAGTAAGGTTACATTATTCTTACATCTTTTATTTGTGTATGTGTAGATGATCACTGAAATGAATCTGGGACACTTTGTAGTTGTTAATCCATACCATGTACCTGTACCAAATAACAATGACTCTTTTGTCAACAGTCAAAGGACCTTATTTATTGACTCAATTATGCATAAAAATCAGGTCAAAGGCATTCAAATTTAGTATCATTTGAAATGGACACAAACAAAGACTGATTTAATTTCAGTGTATCGATTATATTTCCTATTAATGCTTTATAAACATTATTTTCCATATCAATTTTATTTGCTTTTTCTTGTCAAACTCTCTTTCAAGCTGGGTAATAAGCATGGAGTAATTACACTTTGAAAAGAAACTTTTATCATTGCATCAAACATTTATTGTAGTTTGCTAATTTTTCATTCTTTGGATGAACTGCTACAACTGTGGAAGAAAACTATTGTCAATACCAAATGGTGGGAGCGTGGCAAGAATGCTCATTATTCAACAGTGCTGAGTGATGACACCTCTTCCACTACATTCAGAGATGAGTATAGTGACTATAATCCTCTACTAACATGTCAAACGTAAGTCACTGTATCAAGTTCAAGTCATTTACTCTTGGCCATCAAATGCTGCTATTAACCTTGTGTTGTCACACTATTTATAAAAGTCTGTACTATTATACTGACCTGTGAGGCATATGAAGTACCTGGCCTGTTCCACTGGGACCTATCTCCTTAGTGCGTTCTTTCCAACCAGCAGTGGGTTGTAACAATCTGTTGGGATCTCTATCGACTTCTATCTCAACCTATCATGCAAACGAACAATTACTATTATCATGATATCTTTCATGTACTACTTCAGACAAATTGGTGGTGGTGATGGGGTCCTGAGTGGTCTAAAGCACTCACCGTTAAAATTTCATTGCCATCTCACCTCTTTCTGTGTGGGTTCGAGTCTCGGGTTTGGCCAATGTGGATATGTGAGTAAGCATGCCAGTAGCTTCTCATGGGTTAGTGGTTCTTTCTGGGGTTTTCCCCAGTTCTTCCTCCACTACTGATACTGGCCGCCATGTATAGCCTATCTTGTGCTGAAAAATGG
This sequence comes from Megalonaias nervosa, assembly GCA_016617855.1. Classification (NCBI taxonomy): domain Eukaryota; kingdom Metazoa; phylum Mollusca; class Bivalvia; order Unionida; family Unionidae; genus Megalonaias; species Megalonaias nervosa. The sequence goes on from JAECUM010004495.1 coordinate 33,211, forward strand.
CAATAAACCCTTCAACAACAACATCAGACAAATTGGGTTGTTTGACTTTGTGTACTTAACTTATGCAAATTAGCAAAATGGACTCTTCCACAGCAGAATTGGACTTGACACATCACCCTAGCAGGCCTAGCTATTCTCAGCCAATTAAGTAATCTCTGAAAGGAGGTTGTTTATTTCAGAATGCCTTATGCTTTTAATTACCTCTGTATCAGCTGTATACATTGCGGACGACAGGTTCAGCTGAGCTCTGAGTAGGACCATTTACTGTTCACACAAACTGATTACAGGCATAATTATATTGCAGTGTTAAAAAATTGTCAGTTTTTTTTGTCACTGAAAAATCTTTGCAGCAAAGATTCCTGAAGATCATGTTTTTTGACGCACGACTGTGTTGTGGGGTTTATGCATCCAGAATTGTGTTTTTTGTGTGACATGGCAGGTATGTTTTACTATAATTTGTACAAGTGTTATCATTTATATAAACGTTTCACAATATCACAATATTATCAAGAAACAGCATAAAATATTGCAATATATCATGATATGGCTGAAGGCACATTGTTGAAGCCCTGAACATTACCTTTGATATGACACAATCATTCTTGATACTTAACTGAAGCACATGAAGCTGAAGCAATCAGTAGACAACAATGGTCAGCCAAGAAAGGTTTATAGAAATGTAAAATAAAACGGTCTTGTGATAATGAAAGATTCCCCGTACATCATGACTTCTTGTTATTGTGACATGAGAAAGTGTCAAACTATTGCATTCAAATCAACATTAATATATTTATTTACCCTTAGACTATTTGAGAATTAAAGTGTTGAGGAGTAGACAGTACTTACATTGAATGTGGGTGGTGAAATAGGATCAATCAAGTCTTTTATATCTGCCATTCCAATCAAACATTTTGTGGATGAATGAGATTCTGAAAATCTTCCCGTCAATTCCACCTCCATTCCCCTTACCCCATTTAATTCTGTAATAGCCCAGAGTTGGTTGAATACAATTTTACAAATGTGACTAAATTTTGTAGAATTATAATTATTTTGTCGCTAGGGAAGAAACAAATTTTTTTCTAGTAAAATATGTTCTTTGCGAATACTTACCCAATCATAATATTTTAGGAGAACAACTACTACCTTGCAAATCCAGCCTTCCCAGATAAAACGTTTAGCTAACAAGAGCTAAATGTTACTTGCCCACTTAGGTGGCAGTCGGGCAGAGTTATCTCCCCTTGATATAGGGATTGGTGGCAAAACCCATGAATGTCTGAGTCACTACTGGCATTCTCCATATGGATGTAATTATGGAGAGACTGGGAGGGTGTATATGTATCATGATTGGGTAAAAATTCTCGAAGTAAAATTTTTTTACTATAAAAAATTAGTTTCTTCTTTAAATACATTACCCAATCATAATACCATAAGAGAATAGGTAAGAGGTGAATTGAGGTACATCCCCTTACCCCAGAAATGCCATCTCCAGTCCCTTAAGTTATGTAATACAGCTTCTAGGTAACAGGCCGGAGAAGATTCCAACTGTCGGGGAGCAGCTTCAAAAGGGAAAATTTTCCCACCTGCAAATCCAGCAGAAGTTGTGAAGCCATGTCTCGTGAAGCTGTTGAACAACCTGGAAGGGTGACCTGCCATGACACAGCTAAAGGTACCACCAGATCGAGATAAGCCCTTTGGGATGAAGGATCTCTGATGGTAAAAACTGGAAAACGTGGACTCAGATCTCCACCTACAGCATGGATAATATCAGTTAGAGAACAGTTCTGGTCAAAGGTGATGCTTCTGGCAACTGCTCTAACCTTGTGAGCCAAATTGCATAACAATTTCATCTGAATTGGAATTATTGCTGGATATGCAGAGCAAATAACCCACTTAATCCAGGACAAATGAGTCTGTGCGGTTATATCATCCTGTCCCTGTTTGAGAGATACAGACAGGCATGGTCTCCTTCAGTGGACCAGCTCAGTCATTTTAAGATACCACTTCAGGGCTCATACTGGATGCTGTAGGTGGCCTTTAATTGAAGTGTGCAGAGTAGATCATGATTTTGGTACAAAGGATTACCCATGGATGGAAACCTGTTCTTGTCGATGAAAGAGGGAACTGTCGTAAGTGAAAATGACCTGTCTTGTCAGAAATGCATGTAATTCGGGTCCCCTGACGGTATATATTCCGATGATTCTGCCTGCCACTGCTAATGTGATAAGGAAGCAGGTCTTGTATGAACGGTGAACCAAAGATGCCCTTGAAAGCAGTTCAAAAGGTGCCTTGCTCAACCAAGTATGAGCCATGATAGGTTCCACTTTGGGCATAGAGCCAATGTTTTTGGCCGTGTATAATCAAGTCTTTAGTTTATCCAATTTCCCCTCTTCCATGATCATGAAAGGTGTCTGCAGATGGTACCTCATATTTGTGCAAATGGGGAGAGGTTGGTCCAGTGGGCAAACTTTTGGCCTCCATTGGGAAAAAGAATCATTTGTAATGGACCTATTCAAATGTGACCTTACGATGATGAGGTCCACTGCTATGTTGAGCTAGCCTAGAAGGCACAAGAATTCCTGTGCGTGCGGAGATTCCCTCAAAAGTAACAAAGACACCAAGGTACTAATTTCAATGCTGGTTCCTGAGGAAGATGTACTCCGTTTACCTGTGTGCTGCGTTCCATACCTAGAGGAACCAAATGCTGAGATGGTACTTGGTCAGATTTGTCCTTTTTGATGAGGAAACCCAGATTGTAAGCAGAGTGACAAAGGTTATCACATCATGTTCTGGTATATAACTCACCTGATGTTTTATCAGGATGTCATCCAGGTAACTTATGCCACCACCTTGAAGATGGTCAGGACATTAGCCATAACATGGTTCATCAGATGAGTGAAGATCCAGGGACTGATGCTGAATCCAAAATGGGAGCGCTTGGAATTGATAAAGATGTTGGTTTAGGCGAAACACTGAAACTTCCTGGAAGCCTTGTGAATTGGGATGTAAATGTATGCATCTTTAAGTCCACTCTGTGAAGTCTTCCACTTGAATGGCATTCAAAATGTGCCATGGTGTTTCCATTGAGAACCAAGAAGCATGAATGAATTGATGGGGGGTGCTTGGGTTGATGACAGGGCACAGATTGCCATTTGCCTTTGAGACCAAGAAAAGTCTGGAATAAAATCCTGAGGAATTATATTTTGAATTTTTTTTACTGCCCTTTTCTGCATAAGGTTGTTTATTTCTTGCTGCCAGTGGTGATTTTCAATGGCTCTGTTGGAATGTTGTAGCTATTGTGACTTTGGACAGAGGAGGTGTTTGAAAGTGATGCAGAGTCCCTTGGAATCCACTTGCTGGGTCCAATGATCATCGTGGCAAACCTTTTCCCATCCTGCAGCCAAGAATTGAACCCTTCCTCCCACCAGGATCTGTGGTAAGGGCAGTGTGGAGATGATGTCATTTTTGGAGAGATGGAGGTGGTTGTGAAGAGAATCTCTGGCATAGGCAATTGCTACTTCTGTCTTCTGTACTCTTTGTTTCACGAGAACCATGGTTTACAATGTGAAGAACTATGATAGGACAACTTGTCAGAGATTTGTGTTACAGTTGTGTCCCTTGCTTCCTCTTGTTAGTTTCCTGAAATGTTCCTGTATTGGTGTTGCCTTTGATGGGTGGGAAAATTCATCTCCTTAGTGGCTTGTTTGTGTATTTCATTATTCTGGCCATTTGAAAGTAGATTAGGATACTGGTTGTGATTGTAGTTTGACCTTATGATGATCCTTAAGGAAGGTGGAGGTGGAGAGAAATGTGTGGCATCTGGACACTAAATGTATTAGCAAAGAAATCTCACCTGTATGTAGCCAGTCATTGTGGAATTATACATATATTAAGAGTTTTCTATAGGTCTCAAGGACTTAAATGTGAACATAATAAAAGCACAGTCTGAACTTATCTGTGAAGCCACATAGGCTACCTGTGCAGGTACCTAAGTATAATTAAATGTGTACAGATGATAAAGTGTGGCTAAAATTGTAAAGGCAGAACTTTGTCAAGATAGAGACAGGTGTTGGAAATACTGATGGAGTATATTTTCATTGTGAAGCGAGAACTTGTCCAACTTGTATCTTTGTTGATTATGACTTTTGTGAGATTTCTTGTGGTGAAAGCATGCTTCATGGCAAGAGTGGAAGTAGTTATAGATACAGGTTTTTGCCACCAATCAAAGGGAGATCACTTTGCCTAACTGCCACCTAGGTGGGCAGATAACTTAGCTCTCTTCAGCTAAAAGTTTTATCTGGGAGGGCTGGATTTGCAAGGTAGTAGTAGTGTTCCTAAGGTATTAAAAGAAATACACCAACTTAATTTGCTTCATGGAATGGACCTAAAATGGTAAATTCTTGATTTTTATTGATCAAAGAAATACAGGAGACTTTAGGTGAGTATTATATGTCAGCAGCTTTAAATCTAGTGCACTACCTGACTTTTCAATCTCTCAAGTCTTTTTTCCTTTTCTTTTTCTTCCTCTTGTTTTGCTTTTTCTTTTGCTAATTTTTCTTGTAAAGCCTTTTCATCCTGAAATATATAATTATACATAAATTAAACCATTATGGAACCACAAATACACCAATGTAATGCAGATACGGATTCTTTTATCTGGCAGTTGGCAAGCAGATTATTTGTTATCAATTCATAGCTACAACACAGGTAATTTGGCAGGCTTTACCTGTTCATACAGTATTTAAATTTTAAAGATCAATGGATTATTTTCTTCCAAAACTTTATGCACTAAACTTGTACTGAATGCATCACAAAAAAAAGAAGTTTCAAAGTAAAATAATAGATGGTAATGCACATACATGACTGGACAAATACAAGCATGTTTTTAGTTTTTTCTTACAGTTGAGAAAGAAGTAATAGATTTTAGGCATCCATGTGAGCTTATCTGAGACACATATGGTGACATCCATTTAGCATTTTTTCTTTATTTTCCTTTCTTTTTTGGTTCCTTTACAATTTTTAAAACATTTTAACAGACACACACACACACACATATAAATTATAATTTTCTTGAACTCTCTTCCTTTCCTCTTCTGATACATCTATTTCTTATAAAATATGTTTATTATCATTCTGAATATCGTTATCCCTTTATAATTTTTAAAACATTTTCACACACAAACTTATGTATATAAAATTTTTTTCTTAAACTCTTTTCCTTTCCTGTTCTGATATATCTTACTATTTCTTATAAAATATGTACAAAAAAAAGCATTTGTTTCTATATTTGCTTCAAATTATCTTCAACTTCTTCGCATTTTTTCACGTATTCTCTTACATCCTTGTATACACCTCGAAATTTTGCCAAAAGTTACAAAGCGGCAATCACAGTCCAGTCTTATTTATTCGACAGACTTGAAGGAAACTTTGCATCATATAAAGGCAAACTTGACTGTACTAGATATATTTTTATTCCCTTATAAAGTCAAGTACATTGACATTTTTTAACCAGTTTACAGTACAGGTGAGTTGCCAATCTGCAACTGAAATTCACTCTCCTCACAGACACTTGGGTTCTGTTTCCTTAGTTCACCTCTGTAAATGGTTACTGACTAATACTTAACAGTAAATTTAAAACAACACTTTCTTAAAGTGCTGTTCTGCAGACTATTTCTTCTCAAGTATGAAAATAACTTATTCAGACTTATAAGTCATATATGCCTGACTATTATGGGACTAACAGTCCACTTACAAGTTACTTATACTTTCCATACACCATGTAGAAAGTGAGGTGTCAGTATGTGTGATTATTGTATACTCATTTTTTTTCACCGTTAACTTTACATTGTCGGAATCATGCAATATTTTTCAATAGTGAACCACTTTATACTGCATGGCACATGTGTCTAAATAATATTAATCCATGTTTCAGCTACATTTCACTTTTAAGTGACATATAACTATTTATAGATGGTATAAACCTTCATCAGCCGAGTCTAAGTGAGCTGTATGTTCAGGGACATTGTCATTTACTGACTAATAGTTTACTGCAAAACATTGTGTCAAGTTCAATGTTTGCTGCAAAATACAAGTAAAAAAATGGTACTACATTTACAAATTTTCAAAAATTCATAACCTCCCACCAGATTTATAAATTTTAATGAGAGCTGGATCTAAATAAAGAGAATGACATCATGCTTTTTTTGAAATGTTCTATAAAAAACAAAATCATTAAAAAAACTGTACAACTTTGAAGAATCTCTGGTACCAAACATTGAATAAAGCAGTGTGTGTGTGTGTAAATTGCAAAATAGTGACACGAGTGAGAATACATGCCCACGAAAAACTTTTTCAGCTAATTTCATTTAAATGAATATTATTTTGGCACTAAATGTTAAATTATGTATATCTTAATTAAATAACAGAAAATAATTTATTCAGGCTGAAAAATTATTTGTCATAAGAAAGATATTTTAGTGGAAAAAATCCAGAGACTAAGAGATTTCTTTGACAAGTACTATCATAATTTAGGTTTAGTCCCATTTCCAGTTTCTGGAATTTATACCATGACAGTTTTGTAGATGGAATTATTATGTTGTGCCAACTTGTTTCCTATAGGAATGTTTTTCTTCGTTGTTTTTTTTTTCAGCATCATGCAGTACACACCAATATCCATGGATTTACATGAGGACAATTGATTTTTGAGACAGCATTAATTTACCAGCCAAAGAAGACTGACTATTGGATATGGAAAGAAAAACTAAACCTGAGGGAATGCTGCTTTAAAGTTTTATAGACATGTTCCTTGTTTCAGTATGCCAGATTTTAGTAAATAAGCACAACCCTGACAAATCAGTGATAGCAGCTGGACCATTAAAAATTCATTGCCATTTTCCTGAGCTGGAGGAAGGTCAATATGTCCCGCGAATATCAGTCATATCACTTGTTAGGAGCAATCGGTAGAACAAACAGCATGGACTCTATCTAATCTGCAGGTGCATTATGATACAGCAGATCAGCATCTTTGTTGTTTGCAATTTGACTCGACTTGCACGCAAGTAAATATGGTACTATATGCCTGAACTTTGCTAGGTTTATTTGTCTCACCTGCGACAGGGGCATAGCCACTGTCAGACACAAGATTCGATGTCAACATTTTTGAAGTTAATATATTTCTTACATCAGTGGCTATATAAAATTGAAACTTAGTTTGTAACAGTAACGCATACCTAAACATTGTAATATGCTAAGGTTTTGCCTTAAGCAGAAAACTGCATCTTCATAGTACTGTTCATAGGAATTACACAACTGGAATGTCCTCCATCTTTTCCATTTTATGCTAGAAAAAAATGTTGGTGTAAATATTGGTCATTCTGAACTGCCCTCAAGCCTGTGGCTGTTACTGCATCACAATTACTTAACTGGCCTCACCTCCTCCTTATGGATCATCAGTAATGGCAGCAAAAGTAGTACTTTGAGGCTACCGAAATCAAATTATGTTTACTATTTTCTTCAGTAAAATATTGCAGGAAAAAATATTAAAACTTTAATTACAGACATTTCCTCAATGGTTAATATGTCAGGAGCTGTTTTTGATCTACTGTTAACATATCAGAGCTCAATGATCTGAGAACCCAGTGCCCTAGCTCTTCTAAATCTACATTGGGCACCTCTTGTATTCTATGCAAATTGCCCATTGGGCCTGTCCAAAACATGTGTTATCTAATTTCCTGAAAGAGGCCTTTAGCCAGTTGACAAAATGTAGCATTTTTTATTCTGAAGTTCTTGAAAGAGACTAATAAATTATTAATAATCAATGCCCTGTTGGGCCCTATTTACAAATCTGTGCACATTTTGAAGATTGCTTAGTTGTATCAAAATAGATTTTGTGTGTACAAAGTGAAGCAAGTGAAATAACAACTTTTAATCTGATAGGGCTGGATTTGCAAGATGGTAGTAGTTCTCCTAAAGTATTATTATTGCATAATATCAGAAATAGAAATATGTGATTCTGATGGTAGCAAAATCATGTTAACCAAACCCTAGGTTCGTTTCTTTTAAAAATAGGCTTCAGTTACATAACTGCATGACAAGATTCAGCTTCCTTCTGTAAGGGTATACCAAGACTTAATTATATTTTGGACAAATTCAACTCACCAGGTCAATGCACCTACCCTTTCTCTAAACCTGAAAATCTCTCTTGCAGATATCTGCCTTTGTCTTTCAATCTCCTCCCTCTCCCATTCTTCTTCTTGTCGTTTCAAAAACTCCTCCTCCCTTTGTTTCTCTTTTTTATATTCATCTACTTTTGCTTTCAACTCTGTCTGTAAGAAGTCAAGAATTTATACAGTTCATCACAAGTTTAATGGGATCACAACCATTTGGAGGTTTAGTTTATGGCATTATTCATGTCTAAACTGCGGTTTGCATAACCAAATAAACTGACTTAATACCTTTTTCCTACTGAAGACATCCATAAGTATATTGGTATGCTAAAATCAGAGTCTGTATTTTGTTTTTAAGAAGTTTTACCATGAAAGTTACAATTTCAGACATCAGTCTCATATATGATGAACTAATGGAATTAATGATTAAGCAGCATGTAAATGGTTCTTGAAAGAATTGCATCAAGTTGTCAAAACTTCTTATTAAATTTCCACTACTTTTCATCCCTATTTAATTTGTTGATGGGGAGCCATATCTTTTTCTCTGATTCTGTTTTAAGCTCTACAATCACTTGATCAAATTTAATTAGGCAGTAATCCATTATATTTCAGTCACAGAAATTCTGTTCATTTCAAAATGTACAATTATTAAAAATTTTAAAAGAATGTTAAATGTTTTTGTAAGTAAAACAAAAACATTCAATTTCAATTATGAAATAGCCTCATTTTTGATCACTCTTTGATGCTGACAGTGATTAAAAAAAACTGAAGGCCAAAAAATAATATAAAATGGCAGTCATATGGATGAAATTTTCTTTGAAGATAAAACTGATCTGGGAATGGACAATTTTCTTGAGTTTTTGAAACTTAGTTCAGAAGAACTACATTCAAAGCTAAAATAAAAAATTAAGTAAATCCTCTCACACTCACGTCACCTTTTCATGCTCTTTTTGCTCACCTGCTTCTGTTTCCATTCTTCTTCTTTCTTAGCTTTCATTAACTGTTCTCTAAGTCTCTTTTCCTCTGCTTGAGCTTTCTCCAGTTCCTTTTGTACCTGTAAAATTTGATGAATGGAATAAATAATAAATGGTAACATCATTATTTAATGGTTGAAGAAATTTTAAAAGTAAACTCTAACATCATTACAATTTTTGAAGAATTAAGGATCCTTTGAAAGTAAGCTCTGTAAAATCATTGTAATTTTGGCAGAATCACATATATCATAGCAAAGCAAACAACAACAGATAGAGTTATAATAAATGAAAATATCTATTACCAAAACCAAGACCTGTTATCAGCTAAACTGAGTTATTAATGAGTATTAATTATGAAAATTAAATAGTTTATTTGATGCATCAGGTCCATACCTATTTCATTGGTTTGACTGTATTATCTAACTTAAGGTACCATACCAGAAAGGTTCTTCTTTCCAATATTCTGACTGTTCCAAATGGACTCGATTGAGGACCATTTTAAACAGACATACTGCATTTCCATGCACTGTAATTGGATTTCTTTCAATTATTTTAAATTGTAAATGTTTAATCCTGATCCAGAGTTAGATGGGTCACAATAAATTTATTTTCTGCATCAACAAACAATCCATTAATATTTTTGGCATGAGTGTATTGCCTGGAAAGAGAGTTAAACAAGTATTTCATTGCTTCACCATTTGTTCCTTGAAAAGCAAAAGTTAAAGGCCATCCCTATATCCCTACGTAATCGATGTTAACAGCATTTGCCACATACATTGTAATCCAGGTTGTCAGCATGGCTGACATACAATTTACTGACTATAATAATATTTTGACATAACATTTCTATGTATTTCATAAAATTCAGCATGTGCCACTTATTTTTAGCAATGATCACTGGCAATACACCTAAAAGCAATTATCTTGTTATGAAAGAACATTTGCCAAATAAACATATACTTGCCCTGAAGAACTGTCATGTTCTATCTGGAACAAATCAACAGCTCCTTGGACACGTAACTTTAAAGTGGGGGGGGGGGGGCTAACATGCAAGAGTTGAACAAGCCTCATGGATAAGGCTATCCTATTTCTGGAACCATGAAGATGTGAGAAGAATTTTTTTGCAAATTCTAACATGCTAGATTTTAAACAAATTGTGATTTACAGTGCTTACCCTCCAAGAATTGAGTTTAGATTTTCTCTCTCTTCTTTCCTCTTCTATAACCTCTTGAAGCTTTTGTTGTTTGGTATCTGGATCCTCTGGTTCTTCCGTCGCATTAGCAAGTATGTCTTCCTTCTCCACCTTGGTTTTATCGTAAGATTTCAATTTAATAGCATTTTTACGAATGATTGTTTGTGAATCAACACAGTATTTATTTTTTAAAATTACATACTTTAGGGTCAATATACTCACACTGTGAAAGGAGTCATCGATTACTGTGAATTTTGCAACACTATCCTAAAGTAAATGTTTATCAAAAAATAATAAACATTACAAAGAAATGAACCAGAACTATTAATCTGTCACTCAATGTTTTTGTACAGTAGTTGCATCTAAAGTAATTAGATAGATTTAAAATTTTCAGTTGGTGAGAAAAAATATTCTTATTATACTCAGAAAAGCTGCTGATAGAATTTCCATTACATTAGGTCTGTGAAGCTGAGATATAATTCATTAGCTGCTGCTTACCATATGTACTTGCTTATAAACCGAGTCCAACTGCAAACCGCACAGACCCATATCTGCAGGCGCATAATGCACCATCAGCTCTGAGTCTGTGCAGTTTGTTAGGAGTAATCAGTAGAACAAACAACACAGACCCTGATTTACAGGCGCATTATGCTATGACAAATCAGGATCTTTGTTGTTTGCAGTTTGACTCAACTTACAAGCAAATATATATGGTACATTTTGAAATGTTTTGCATATTTGTTTTCTTGACCAGACTGGCCAATCCTGTTGCATATCTGTAATTTGATTTTTCTTTTTACTATTTCAACTGACAGTAAAACTAAGCCATGTAAGTCAACTAAGTCCAAATTACATCCACAATTCTGTGCATTATGCAAGTTTTGTGTAATGACTGGTACCCTAATTTTTGTCACAAGTTTAACAAAACTTTCTCTGTAGCTGTACATTGAACATCTTTAAATACCATTCATAATAATGTTTATTTGCTACACGTGCAGCAAAAGATGCACAACAATTTTGTCTTGCACTGTTAACTGTTTTCTATTTGATGGAAAATGATATATATGCCCAGAAAGCCATTACACAATAGTGTGCATCTCCAATATATTTTCCCATTGTCATCACAGCATCTACACAAAGCATGATATTTTCACTCATATTGCTCCCTAAAGATCTCATTAACATTTTCATTATATCTATTTTCATCTTACCAATAATGGCATACAGAGACATGGGTGGATATACTGTAATTATGTGCAAAGTTACTTCCATTACCCTGGCTACCAGGTGTCACACATGTTTAGTAGGAAAATGACTCAATAGATGATACTGACATATACCAATATTTGTTGTTTTTGCATTCAACTGAAACTATATTTAACACAATTTCTGAAAACTAGATATATTGTAGAATCAGGTATAAAATGTGCATCCTTTCCCCTTTCACGTTTAGAAACCAATGTGGTTGGTACTCATCATGTATTTAGGAACACAAATTTTCAATACTGTCTGTAGGTTTATAAACTTTCTTTCCAAATCATTTGTGAGCAAAAAACATCTTTTAATTTTCAACTGTGCCTAAATCGATTCAATCTATTAAGTAACTCTTCATTGTTGGTAAATGTAAATTTGACTGTTAGATTTATGTGAAATGCGACTTCTTCTGTTCTACCTCCAGATGCCTGATCAGACAAAAATTGATTTCCAAACAGAAGAGTAGCTATTAACAAGAACAATATAACTACCTCAAAACAATGGCAAAATCTGTTTTTAAGTTCTGGAAATATAACAAACACAATCAAGGTATTCTTAGGTGACATTATTTTCTACAGAAACCATTCTTTAATAAATTACCTCTCTTTTCTCCCGCCATTTTTTGATGGCATCTTTCTTGGTGTCATTAAGAAAAAGGTACTCCTGGTACCACTCCTCATGTTGCTGAATCTCCTCCTCTGTTCGTGTTGGAATGGCTGGCAACAAGTGTTTGATAAATACTGCCTTGCCCTGGTGAACAGATTATGAGACATGTGTTTAATGAACACACTGATGAATGCATGTAGATATTAGAAAAAAATGTTTTTCATCAACATTGCAATGCTGTATCAAATTATTTCTAAAAGGGATTGTTCTGAGAAGGTGATATTAATTTTGCGTAATGTTCTTTGTTTCTAGCAATGTAGCAGTTTACCTAGAAAAGTGGATTTCAGATGAATACTTTCAGTGCCCTCAAAACCTGCAACTAGAAAATCAAGTACATGAAGAACAATGGCTTACTCTAAGAAACAGATGTCAAACAACAAGCATTTGAAGAACACTGGTTGATCCAGTTGGTGTGACCTGCGTGATGTTTGAACTTTTGAATAAACTATCAACATTAATGTAAATATACAGACTATGTGTGTATCTGTGCATGTGTGTGTGTGTGTGTGTGTGTGTGCACGTGCGTGTGATTTGGATAAGCCCTTGGTATGACGGGGGGGGGGGTAACCTGCAACCTCCTGCATCTATACAGACCCTTACATTGTCCAAACTTTTTTATAGTAAATAAAATATCTGCACATCAGTAAATAAAAACTGCTTTGATTATCCTAATCGTTGCATGCAGTGCTGTCAATGAGCCACAACAGAAACATACTCAAAACCTCATGACTGCACAGTTTCCTGATCAAAGCAGTCCATGCCTCTGACTCATTTTTAACAATTTCTTGCCATCTCAAGTTTTACTGAATGAGATATTTTCATTTGACATCCTTGAAATGGACATAGTTTGATCTGCAGACCTACTGTAACATTAAAATAACTGTATTCTGTGAAAAAATTCCTGAACCAGTACAAGTAGTTTAGCTCATTTGCATATTTGGGGGAATCCTTGTCATACCTAGATTTGAAGTGTTCACATCATTTCAAGCAGTGTTGACAGAAAAAAAAAAAATGGCTGTTTTTTGAAACTTTTCATGAATGAGATAATCTGAATTGACATATATCATCTCTGTGACTCATTCTATTGTCAAAGACAATCTGTATGTTATAAATCAGTCTTGATATTAGAACTTGCTACAATCAGCAGTTGCATACATTAATCCTGGTCATGGTCAAGACATCAATTTCTTGTGATGACTGAGACTTGTTGTGGTTTATACAATTGATTTTGTTAATACATTATATCCATTCAAACAGATTAAACAACATGATTTCATGACCTTTCCTAGAGTTTACAGAAATTAAGGCAATTATATCATTAGGGTTGGTCGCTGGGGATATCTGGGTACAGTGCATATTTATCACAAATGGCAGAACACACAGTCTAAATAAATAGACTGACAAACATCATAACTGCAACCACAATTTTCAGGTATGTTAAAATAAAACACTGAAATATAATCATGTTTATTTTTATTGACAAGCAAGGATACAAGAATGCAACCTAGTTTACTCAGCTCATTTCTGACCAGCATAAAACTTACCTGGTGCATGAATACACAATCCTGACATTAAATTTTCCAGACAAGATATTGAGGAAAGTAGACAATTTTTGTACCACATAAACAATCAAGAAAAGTAGAAGAATAAAAGTTTTTATTTTTAATGTCTGAGCATTTAAATTAACGATGGCACTGTTATTTCCTATACTGTGGTATCACCGCAAAGATAGACCTATTGTGAGGCTGCCTTGTCATGCAAAAACATAAAGTTTCAAAGCTACATATACATCTCTATATATATACATATATAACAGTCACTCAGATCTTTCAACTCAGACACAGCTGTGAAATGTATCAGGAACCATGATGACATGGTGTTGTCTATTACACATGCACAATTCAGGAAAAAGGTTCTACATTAACTCGTGGTTTTGTTTATTACACCAAATCAGCCATATGATCACAATGATAGAAACAAAAAAAAAAACGGATGTTTTTTTAAAAATTTCCATGTATAATTAATGTAAACAAAGTTATGCATGACTCTTTTCCACTTAGGATAATTTTTTAAAAAATTCTTCATACCATTTAAATATATAACAATCTTTATGAATTATTATCAAAGAGCACTTTATGCAGACAAGGCAGTTAAGAAGTTTTGATATAAACTTGTGTAATTTCACAGGTACTTTCAAACTGTTGATTAACTACAAAGCTTATGTGACAATCGAATTCCTTCAAATTTAAGATATTAATTAATCATGATAAACAAAACAAAACAATAGGAAAAAAATCTATTTACCGAAGTTCCTATAATTTCTAAGGTTTATCAGTTTCTTAACTGTTATTTTACCTGCACTGAGAGAGTATGTTCGAAGTGAGACTGTGCCAGAAAGGGTGAGGGAATATCTGTTGAACATATATCAAAAGTAATATAAATCTGTTTAACATATGACTTAAAAAATAGTAAACTACATAATTTATTATTTTCTAATTTATCAGTCGATAAACTGTCATAAATTGCTATTAAGTCTACTATGAATAACATTATGGTACATGTCCAATGATCACTCACTCAGACATATGGTAGAGTTTTGGAAAATATGTTTCATTCGTTGATGGGGTGAAATACGAATCTGCATCAACTGACTGAGGACCAACTGATTTCGGCGGTCAGAAGTGTTAGTTGTGGGGCAGAAGGTCTTGGAAATGGGTGATCTAACTTGTAACTATGTTCTTTCCAAGGCAACTTCCTGCTGTAACTTCCAAACAGGCAATTGGGACGAATGAGAAAGTAACCTAATGACTGGTGTAACAACAGTGAATTTAACAACATTTGCTCTATGATGCACAAGAAAGTAAAACAATTAAATTTACCTGGTATCTAAGTCTGAACTTGAGAAATGTCTGGTGATCATACTCATCCCATCCACCCCTTATTCCACCATTCTGCTCCATGAATTTCTGTGAAATAGAACCATTTTACTATTAAACTAAAGTGATTCTCTACAACTGTATGTATCATCTTGATTTGGTATTTACAAAAATTAGCTGTTCATAAACAAGAAATATTTCTCTTTATTTCTTAATATTGAAAGAAAGCACTGGTGTTTTCATTGGTCAAAATGCACACTGTAAATCTAGTCTGCTTTCTCATGAATTCAAACATTTAGTCTACATATGTGAAGTGTGATTCATGCTGGTGAATTGCTTCAGTATGGTATTACCTTCATGGAGATGCAGGATACTGTGAATTTATTTATTTTTATGGGTATTAAATTTGTGGCATTGCCAAAAAATTAGCTTTTGGACATAAGAAACTCAATGTTTGATGGATCTTTTGGTCTTTAAAAAAATCACAAAATCCATGATATTGGATGGCCATGAAAAATAGTCAATTCAATGTAACTGTAATTTCTGTCATTCCCAGTATAAAATGTATGGACCTTCATGGATTTTGGAAATCCGAGTTCACATTACTGAAATAAAAAAAAAAGAGAAAAAGAAAGCTTTTGTCAAATTTAATTTAATATTTTGTTTGCTAATAAGGTTAAGTGGTGCCACTTGTCAATTTTCAGCAAGATTTCTCAGTCTGGAGTAACATTTGCTAAATAAAGTATTATGATGGAAAAGTCTGTCTTCTCCTGTCCTGCATCAAATTTTGGTTTGGATTGGTTTGATATTGTTTGGTTTCATGATGCCAAGGCCAACAGAGGAAATGCATTGCCCATGAACACACCACAGCAACTGATCCATGCTAATCTGATGGTATGGACTGAATCTGCATCTTTCTGGTCGCAAAACCAAAACCTTGACCATTGAGCTACCAAATTCCAAGTCACTGAAAGTGCTTAATACAAGTACAGGAACTGCAGAATCAATATAAAATTTGTTTACAATAACCACATGCCTCAAATGATGCAACTTCTGGTGGCAGATCCTTGGTAATGTCTCTAGCACTAGCTAGGGTCTGGTTCTTTGGAGTCTTTTTCGGTAATGAGCTTCCTGACATCTGATTCCAGGTGTCAAACTTCTTCTCAAGGGCCTGGATCTCTTGATATGTGGTTCTCTCTTCTCTCATCAGTTCCTCATAACTAGGTCAAATTGATTTTACATGAACTTTAAATTTCAACAATGTCACCAAATCAGTTTTCAAATTTTAAAAAAAAATTAGTACAAACAAAACAAAGCACAAAACAAAAATCACAGGAACATTATTAATGCTGAACAGCAACATGGTCAAATAATGTGTCAACTGCCAATCAGTAAAATGGTAAAAAAAAAATATTGTCGTAAATAAGATAAATGTACAAAATTCATACAAATCCATCGCACAATAACATAATAATTTCAAGTTTTTGGACAAAAAATATGGAAAAATGGATAAATAACTGACTAATAATGAACTATATATATCAATTACAAGCTGAACCAACTATAAGCCATGGACTGGCCAAGCATGTATACGTAAGAAGACGGAAAAAGGGAACTATCAGACACTGTGCCTTGTTTCAAATTAATTTACCTGACCATGAAATCCAAATGTTAATTGTGCCTAAAGTGCAACAGAGCAAAGATTACATTAACTCAAACATAGCATAACTTAAAATAAACAACTAGATAATCAACTAACACTTTAAATACAAGTCTAGAACATAACGTAGGTCATACTTCTTCCTCTGTTGTTCCTTGAATAAATTGATGGTTCCTTCAATGTCTTCCATTATCATCTTCAATTTCTCTAGAACTGAAAACATAGAGCAAATTAATAAATCTGACTCCTTAAGTATGAAATGAAACCTCTCCTCAAAGATCCCAAACAAAAAGATATCTATTAGCACTCATCAAGTCTTAAATCATAAATGGCATAGCAATCACTCTTTAATTAATAAGGACTATGCAAAATGCAACATGAAAGTAAAGCATCAGAAACACTATTTCATAAACAGGTATTGCAAAACAACACATGCTATTACTACTAAAGTGTGACAATTTGCTTGCTTTTGCATGTATGGAGAAAAAAGAAGTTCACTTACTAGAAAGCATTTGACACATCTCCTTGTTCTTTAATCATATGTCAACATATCCTTAATTAGACGGAGCTATTCATTTCTCCTCTGAATAATTCCCTAATCACAATAACACTAGAAAAATTAACTCAGCTACCTTCTGAATCCAGCCCTCCTGAAAAGGCTAAACCACTGTCGTTTCTATCTATAAACCAAGGGAATAAACTCTTACCCATTACCTCCCCTTACTACCAATGGGTGGCTACTCATCAATCAGATATTTACCAATTCTAAGCTTTTGCTAGGTACTATAACCCTCCATAAATCCTTGAATATCTGCCTGATTTCAACCCATCCATCCTGAAACTCAGCATAGTATGTGTATATTATATGTTCCCCATCTACTGCAATCATTATTTTTTATCAATATTAATGCGAAATGTTTTTCACAGTTGTGGACTTTATTTATTCTGGTCTTGTGCTCCAAGATGGCATCATTGGTGCTCATTGTTTGTAGTTTATTTGCACAAATGCTGTGCATTTTCATGTCTTTAAGTAATAAGTGTGCATATTGTTAATTTGAACACTTTTGGGTTATGTTCCAATATTTTTGACTGCTCTAGTGACCTAAGTATTCAGAGCATCTGCCTCAGATGCAGGAGGTCGCATGGTACTAGCACTATTGGTTTTTTATCTTCTGATTTTTGTTTGCATCATTCTTCTCATTTCAGATTAAACAATACTACAATGTGCCAAAGTCTATAAGGACACACATAAATATGTCCAACTTGCAAAATCTGTTCAATGACTCCTAAATACAGTCTATATGTAAAGTATTCAAAAGGGATTTGGTCCATGGTTTTGTAAATCAGCTTACAGAGACAGGTGGTCCTGACTGACACAACGCAATGTAACCTCCAATAGTGGCTTAGAGTTAAAGAAAGAATGTATTCCCTTATTTAGGCAGCATGACATTTGGGCCTGTCAACTTGGGCACAAGAGGTAATTGTCACATTATGTTGATCTGTCCTGCCATCCTTCCATGCCGTACACAACAGTCAACCAGCCATATGTGTGATTGTATCTGCTGATTGAAGGCTAAGGTCTGTCACTCAAGTGACCATGCAGCTTACCGGTCAATCATTTTTTAGTATGTGGACCTATATGGGGATCCATTGATCTGTTTCATCAGTCTATCAGTTTTGCTGCACATTCCAAATAGGCAGTGGCAGAGCTGACATAATGACCATATAACTTGACTGGTGACCAAAGGTCCAACACATCAGTAAGCCATGCCACATAATGGCCTGCAATTCCATGGTATGTGGAACCATGTGGGGATCGCTTTGGCTGATTCATGTGTTTCACCAAATATTCGGTTCCACAGCTGACTGTCAAGCTGACAGCCAGAAATACTGTCCAGCCAGCAACAGAGCTAACTGTCCATCCCATTTTTTGTCCGTCCATACTGACATGACAAACTATGGTATGTGCCCAACTGCTGATTACACTGACAATTGACTTATTCATGACTTATCTGTTAGTAAGATACCATAAGACAGAGACATTGCCTCATCATGCTGCCAGGAAATTTCTTTATTGACATGGATGTTATGTCTGATTCCAGTACAGGAATGATTTCAGTGACTAAGTATACTCAGATTCACAATGGAATGGACTGAGTTCTGCTTTAAAGTGGCTGCTGAGGAATACACTGTGTTGCCAACTTCTGGATTCAGTAGAACTGAAATGGCATCAAACATTCCTATTTCAATCTACTGCCACAATCAGTGAAGATAATGAAAATATCATATTGTCTGCCAGATAAGATTCATTATCTGGATGATTCTAAAACTTCCTTTCTGAAAGCAGACTACTAGCAATGTTTTCATCTTGCTGGCATGGTACACATTCTGAGAATATTTACCACTGAGATTCTGACATTAGATAAAAACAGTGTGGCTGTCAGTATGACATCCCTGCTGTTTTACAATGTAAGATTATCTTCCATGCCACCTTTAAGCTGATATGTAATAATAGTACAAGTCACACAGGTCATGCAGGCATTCGACACCAACTATTTCAATAATGAGTATCATTTTTTAGAATTTGATTCAACACACCTTTAAGTGGCAAGTATTCACTTCATTTGGATTCGTATACATCCATATTCCTTTGAAAGGTCATTATTTAGATGCCCCGAGAGGTGCATTTGGCAAAATCAATGTTTAAGTACGTAGACATTTTTGGACGAAAATGAACCTATAGGTGTGATCCAGTACAATCCAGACTGAATGTCACGCACTACACATATTGATAAACAAATTCGTACTACCCTCAATTGTGATGATTCCGCTCGATGTGTTCTTACTTTGACCCAAGTTTAGTACATGGCCACCATTGTAAAAGTCCATAGTGAAAGATAATTTTGGTCTGGAAGTTTCTTGGTGACAGTTAAGGTGCACAGCATTCAATAATCAGGATTGAACAGTCTTGGTTAAAGAAAATTAGTGTTAAATTTTGAAAGAACAATTTATTTTTAATTTAAAATGAGTAAATGCACATACATGACCCTTGTGACTTAAACTATAGCAGTGATCAAGCATATGAGTCGAAGGCCAGGATTGTCAAGATCATTCCTTGCCTCTCTGCAATGCACCATTCCAGTTTCTGTTATAATCTAGTAACAGAAAAGAGGAGGTGCCTGGACAGGCAGCACAAGAAATATGCATCTGCAACTTGCCTTGCCACCTGCACCATTCAGGTTGAATCAATCTCACTCTGACCAGAAAGATGATCATAAGCAAAGAGATAACATATTGAATACTTTCAAAAACAGCAGTTACAACCTCTACTGAATTCCAGGAGGCAATTCAATAATGGGTATAAGAAACAAGGTTCTCCTTCCCAGAGCCTCCAAACATCAACTGTCGACTTGCCAACCCGACTGCCAAAAGACAGCCTACTGGTTGGTGCCAGACTCCTCCATTTTCATCGGTACTGAACTGAATTATTTTTGCAAAAACTAATGGACAATCCAAGTTGTTTCAAAGGGGGTTTGCATTTCATTTATTCAGGCCATCTTCTCCTTTCATGATGGACATGACATCAGATTAGAAGAAAGATGAAATGTTGTGGAATGAGATCTAGTCATTAACTGACAAGCAGGAGGTGACAAAAGAAATGTTCTGGGGTTTTACTACCAGTGCTCAAAGCCAAAGGAAAACTCAGACCAGACATAGACCCCAGTCACTTCAACAAATACACTGCCTTGCCAAAGTCTGAAGTGGCAATGGCACATTGTGAATCAGGCTCACCATACAAAGGGAAGGATTTGCAGTCAGTCTAGACCTAGCTGATGCATTGTTTCATGTCCCTATTCACCCAATTCCTTCAGTTTGCTTACCAATGAAAAGTATACCAAATTTGTGCACTCCAACCTGATCTCAACATCGATCCATTGGTACTCACAAAAATCATCAACTGTGTTGTCACTCAGTTAAGGTCAACATTTGTCCACATGGACAGCAGCATATCTTGAAAACATCCTCCAAAACATGGGGTAATTTCAATTATGGCGAAGGGCAGAAACAATCTTTGTCAATTTTTAGGTCATTGAGACCAAGAAAAGTTTGATCTCAAACCTTCCAAACAGTTTGTCCACTTAGGCATGAAGTTTATGACCAATCTCAATCTTATCCATCTCCCACATGCTGCTGATTATCAGACTTATCAAACACCTCAGCTGCTCAATGTGACAGCAGATTTTATTCTTCTTGCGGGTCATCACTTCATGCAGCCTTTGCAAATGTCCCTATTGGTCCAATGGTGCCCCATTCCAGTCAACTCAATCAGTTCTGATCAAAATTTAAACAATATTACTCTGCATCAGTGGCATAACAAACACTGGCTCACAGCTGGAATCCCTCTGGAAAAGTCCCAAACAGAAGTTATGGTATGTACCAACACAAGTTCATGTGGTTGGGGATCAATGCTTTTCATTTCTGGAAGGATTAACTTTAAGTGACAGAAGTCCTTACCATGTCAGACAACTAGGCCTAATCATGTTGGACACCTTGGGGTTGGTGGCCTACCTCCAGACAACTAGGCCTAATCATGTTGGACACCTTGGGGTTGGTGGCCTACCTCCAGACAACTAGGCCTAATCATGTTGGACACCTTGGGGTTGGTGGCCTACCTCCAGACAACTTGGCCTAATCATGTTGGACAACTTGGGGTTGGTGGCCTACCGCCTCAAACAGGGATTATGAAATCATCTGACATACACATTCTGATTTGGAAGTTTCTGCGCTGGTGTTCTCACCTAAAGATAACCAGATTAGATGCATTTCCAGCGGGCTCAATGTCCTGGCTGTGTCAAGTAGAGGCCAGACCCTTTACACCAAGTCGCACATTGATCTATGTGTCTTTCAACTGATTTGTGTGCTTTGAGAGTGTCTAACGATGGACCTTTTTACCGACAAGATAGAATCACAAACTGGCCACCTTTGTCTCTCTCTGGTCCTAGACCTGGAAGCATGGGCCAAAGATGTATTGTGAATCAGCTGGAAACCTGGGCCATGGATGCACTGACAGTCATTTGAGATGGGTTTGGGGCCTATCCCCCACCCACAGCTGCAGTTTAAATCTGTAAATTATACAGAAATTAATGGGTCAAAAGTGACTCTCATAGCTACTCTCAGGTTGAACAAGTCCTGGGTGAATGTTCTGTCTGATCTAGTGATAAATGTTCCCAGGAAAGTTCCAGTGAGGCCAAACATGCTCAAATGGCCATAGTCTCAGGTGCTTCATTCCTGCTTGGACAGGCTTCTCCTTCTTCCCTAGCCTTGTGAAAAAAGGAATTACAGCATTTAATGGTGGAGAAAATCACATCAGCTAGGAGAATCACACAAGCTAGAAGGTCCTTCACTTCAAAGACTTATGGGAAAAAATGGCAGGTTTTCAGTGACTGGTACAAAGTCAACAGCATCGCCTCTTTGAGTACCTCGATCCCACATTTAGGTAACTTTTCTGGCATTTTAAGGAGAAAGACTTTGTTCCGATTACTAACTATAAAAGGTTACTATTCCATGATACCCAACACTTTCACACATCATGATAAAGATCTATCAAACCTGTCAGCCTATTGTTACTTTAGTGGGCCAAAGAACTCTCACCCTGTTCCTAAATGGAAACTTTTGTGAGATTTGATGTGGTTCACTTCAAATTAGTTTGGGCCTCAGATAGAACTTTACTGAAGCCGCTATCATATGGGACATGCTTTCAGATAGCTTTAACTTGAGAGCAAGTACACTATCTGCCCTTTCAGTGGACCTAAACTATTTGAGATCAGATGGTTCAGTGGTTGTAATGATGAAACCAGGCTTTGCAGCTAAAAATAGGTTGCCATCAGCTGGTAATCAAAGAGTAGTTAAACACTCTCCCTCATTGATCAATAAGCCAAAAGTGGCGGTGATGCAAGACTCTGTGCTATCAAGCATTACTTGAAGCACATGGAGAAAAGTGCCATGGGGAATGACACGTTTTCATCTTCCGGTGAAAGCCGGGAAAGAGGATATAACCCTTCAAGCCCTAGCATTGTGACTTAAGTCAGTAATATGTTCAGTGTACTCTGAAGCCCCAAAAGATCAGACATTGCCTCAAGAAGATATCAGCCCATTATATTAGAGAGATCCCTGCAAGCCTCACATTCAAATCATATTTCAATCCAGGACATAATGGAAACTGTTGGCTGGCATGAACAATCAGCCTTCCTGAGTTTTTATCTCTAGGATCTAGCTTCACAGAAAAAAGAATTGAATCTGGTGGGAGCAGTGGCTGCAGCTTAGATGACCACCAGGCCCAGATGATGCCAACACAACCTCCTCGGTTTAGCACTTTTGCTTGATTTAAATGGAATTTTTATTGGTAAGAAGAAATTATTATTTTCTTCTAGGCTGTGTATGGTTGTCATGGGTTACGTGACCACTGGTTGTGCTGCTGTCATGTTATGAAAGAGGGTTATCCTTCACATAGGGAAACCAGTCATTCTTCCCCATCAAGGTGACACCTCATATTTCCTTGTCTCCTATGTTAATATGGTTGTGGAATGTATTCGAAGGAGAAACCAAAGTTTTAACAAATTATGTTCTCTGAGAATACTTACCCAATTACATCGCTATTAGCCCCCCCCTCCCCAAAAATGCGAGCATTCTAGTTGATGTGTTGCTCAGCTTAAAACAGGTAAACATCCAGTTGATTCGCAGCCACCTAGTGATGGTAAGGGGAGGTAATGGGTAAGAGCTCCTATTTGTCTATATGGTATATAAACAGAACAGACAATTTTGTCGTATTTTCAGAAGGGCTAGATTCATGAGGTAGTGGAGTTTATTTTCCTAGTATTAATGTGATTGGGTACGTATTCTCCAAAAGCATAATTTATTAAAAATGTGCTTTCCTTTTTGTCTCAGTGCCTAATAAGTATAACAATATGCTCTTAAAAAATCTCTAGGGAGGAAAAATTCATTTTCTGGCAGCCAAATACAAGTTCAAAGTTCTGCTGTTCTATTTGCCCAGAATGTTACACCGAAAGTAAAGGAAAAATATATGTTTTTGTATGATTTTATTAAAGTTTTGACTCTGGTCGAGAAGACCGTGATTTTAGGATTTTTCCAGTCCTGAACCTGCATTCCTCTTTTTTGCAGCCATAGAGGGCATCCTCTTTTTTGCAGCCACAGAGGACTCTCTTTTTTCTGTTGGTTCTATCAGAAATGGAAGAATACGAAAAGCAAAGACCTGATATAGCTAGGATTATTTCCCCATTTTTCTAAATTAAGAAATATTCTACACATATGAACTGAAAATCTCTTACACTCTGGAGTAGGTTGGATGTCTCTCAGTTCCTTGTGAAATCTTTTCACCATATGGCCTATTTTTTCCAGTTGTTGTTGCAGCCTTACCTCTGAAAAATACAATGTTCACAAAGTCATGTAAATTTGTTTATGCTATTAAATCCGATAACCATCAGATTAAGACTGTATGGTCTGAAGATTGTTAATTACATGTAAGGTTGTTCCAAGCAATAGATGTTATTTTCACTGTAGATTGGTCATGTGCAATTTTCCACATTAAATGAAATGGATGCTTAAGATTTCATACAAATTTTGATTTATTCTCCTTCTCCTCATAATTGTTACTTTCTTTTTCTTTGGAGTCTGAGGGTTGGAATGATCGTCACTGGCAAGTAATTCTGAGACTGAGAGATGAAAGAAAATACACTTCTTTGAGTCAATGTGATTCATTAACTCATTAACCCCTGGTGCCGCGTTTACGGGGCAGGAGGTGGTAGCCTACTTCTGAGCTCTGTAGCGTCAAGGTCATGTAGGACACAATAAAGTGGGTGGTATTATAGAAAGGTAGACAGATGTAGCTTTACGATGATGCCAACTAATATGGATGTTATAGCTGCACTACAAAATACAGAGGGAAAAACATAACTTTTTGGACCCGAGTTTTTTCCAGCCGAAATTCGCTCGAGGTCGGAATCCAATTTTGTGTCCGGATTTTAGACTTTTTGGCCTCAGATCTAAGACAGACCGGTCTGAACTGCACACAGACAGGTGAACCTTTGCAAAAAGTAGGATAAGATGGGCATTTAGAATAAAGAGTGGTCTCGACACGAAAATGATGGGTCCGTTAAGCAAAAAAAAAAAGAACTCCAACTTTTACCCTTCTGCTCATGCTCAGGTGAAATAGCCAATGAAAAACGATGTTTCTAACACAACTAGGCATTAGGTTAACCTAAAATGTCTTGGAGGTCGATGTATTAGGATGTATTCAGAAATAGCTCCCAAAATGGGTTTCCTACTCGCATTTCAGGCGAAAACGACAAAAACCTCCAGGAGTTAATGAGTTAATAGGAACTAGTGCATGAGGATTCAGTGAAAATGTAAGTAGTGTATATCTCACGGTTTATGGCAAAGATTTGTTTGTTAACAGGTTAAATAAAATCCACAAGCAATTTTAGTTTCCTTCACCAGATCACTGACTGGTGACCATAGCTGATGTTGAAATAAAGTTTCACACTTAACAGACTCTCAATTGTTTTCTGGTCCAGATTACCCCTTCAAACTCTTTTTTCAAGGCTGCTGAGTGCTCTCCAGTACTCCTCCAAACTATGTTCATCCTGTGGAGAAAGTTTCTGAACAGGAAAAGAACTATTCCCTGAGTTTCATATTTCTTAGCCAGCATTTTTTTTTTAGCACTGGAAGAAAGTTATATATATATATATATATATATATATATATATATATATATATATATATATATATATATATCACCTTTAAATATATCTCTAAAACATCTTGAACAAAGCGAGTAACAATTAAAAATTCAAAACTGCCAAAGTCATTTATTGTTCAGTGTCTCCTTTAATCTCACATCTGCCAATGGTCAGCATATTTTTGTTAAAAGACTTGAAAGTCATTGTGGACCACCTTTGATTCCTGTATACTTACAACACCTCATAAAGCATCCTTCAATTCTCCAGATTACAACAGCAAGATAACCAATTAACAGCTTATTGTGTACACATGTCAGCCTTCATTATCTAATTCCACTGGTATAACATATCCTGTCCCCCAGTAGACTGATTCCTATGGGTTTTTTTAAAGTGTGGCAAGAACACAGACGTATACCGATTTTTTGTCTTAAAATAATAATAATAATAATAATAATAATAATAATAATAATAGTAATAATAATAATAACAATCTTTTATTTTTCCAAAATGGTAGGATAAATTCAACTATAAAATGGTGTGTGCCACAGTCGGCCTTTAAAACTGCATTTCTGTCCTACTGCTGGAAAATCAAACAAACAGCAACAGCTAATTAAAAGTTAAACCTATCAAGTCATAATTCATTTCCTTTTCCTCCAATTTAATATCATAAACATCAAAAATAATCTCAGAACAATCTAGCCTTTATTCTATTATGCCCACCTAAGTAGACTTTATATTGATTTTGCATAGATTTGATATTATTGGACAACAAAGTGTAAACAGTGGTTTATTGTAAATGTAGATCACTGGTGCATACTATGTATTTTGTTATGAACATCACTCGTTTAAATTGGAAATCATGTCAAAGGTGAATTGAGGAAATTAAGACTGACTCTCTGACCCAAATAAATGCATGTCATAAAACTGCACAGGTTGGAATTACCATGCGTCAGAAATTAGTCGAATTAAAAATCCAAGCAAAAAAAAACAAAAAAACAGAGGGTATTGAGAACCCTTATAGTTCATTTGTATTGGTTAGATTTCTTATACTTATCAAACATATAATAATAGTATATTATACAACTGAAAAGAATGTTTAATTAACAACAGGAAAAACAGCAGAAAATATAGAGCTGAATCAGAAGATAGCAAATACTCCAACAGTTCAATGAATCTCTTAATTATACAAAGACAATGGTCATCAAAAAATAAATTTTACACCATAAACTTTGTTTTTCTTTAACGTGTGTATATATATATGCTCTTAAGCGAACCACAAAAAAGATGTATTTCCTATTGCAATGGTTATAAAATTAGGGTAGGCAGGGTGTTTATATATATATATATATATATATTGTTACGTGTTTAGGCTCGTACAAAAGTAACAAGAAAATAGTGAAGACAACAAGCTCTGTAAAATTTAACAAAATAATTTATTTCCCTAGAAAAACAAGGTAAAATAAGAAAAAGGACTTATGGTTTATGAATCAAATCCAAAATTAATCCAAGAATTAAAAAAAAATATAAGACCTATAAATAAAAGGTCCTAAGTGAATCGCAATTCAAATCCCAATGAAATTCAAGATGGAAGGTGATGACATCTTCGATAACCTTCAAAGTGTTGCAGTGTCAACAGTTCCTTGTTGAATTACAAAGAATAATATTCCAGTTTGGAATTCGGAATAATTTCAATAAATGCCTTTGTCTAAGAATCAAATTAAGAGCAGTAGTATTCCAGGGTAAATAAATGACTAATTCCAAAAAATAAAATTCAGCTCAAACTGGTCACAACAAAACACCTTTGAGCTTCAAAGGTTTAAAGCACAACTGAACTGATTCTTATGATAACATGAGTTATAAGACTAACTAAAATGCAAAACAGCTTCCTGGATGGGGTCAAAATTTCATCCCACTGGGAAAACCAAAAGTTTGTAACAATAAACAAATGTTATTTGTCACATACTCCAGATATGGTCTTAATTCCACTAAATGAATCTTACTCTTTGAATGAATAAAAATTTTTTTTTAAAAAGGGTTGTTTACTAAAAGCCTTACTGATTTCTAAATCAAGGTCAGCAATTAGATACAATGTTTCAACTACTGGTTGTTTATCAGGTCAAACAGAACTGAATTGAATTTCTAAAAGAAAATCAAATCCAGTAGATAAAATTATCATTACAACATGTAATGGAATAAAATAAAAATAAAAAAATTTAAAACTAACAAACAAGTAATTAAATTACATATACATAATAATATAATGTATAATTATTACTTTGTGTTTTTTTTTTTATATAACCCTGGCGAAAAAGTGCTATGGTCGGTAATGAGAAACATGGATGGTCGGCCAACTGGAAACACAGTCTTTTGGCCTTATTGTTACTACTGAGATATTGTAGAACATGCATATAAGTCAGGTCCATCTGCTAAACAACAAAGATCCTGATCTGCCATCACATAAAGAGACAGCAGATCAGGGTAGATTACCCCTAACATACTGGATAAACCCAAGTCTGCTGGCACATCATCTGACAGCAGACCTAAGTCTATGCAGCTTGAAGTTGGACCTTACTTATAAGCCAGTACTGATGGTACTATGTGTGCATGTGTGATTCGGAATTTTAACAATTTTTAAGTCATATCACTACGATGTCTGCAGTGTGGCAGTTTTTATAGAGATGTCAAGCATTGCGGCATTATGCCACAGACATGTAGCATGATGTCCCACCCAGTCACATTATCCTGACACCAGGCTGACCAGTCCTAACACTAACCTCTTAATGCTGAGTGCCTAGCGAGGCAGCTACTGGTACCATTTTTTTAAGTCTTCGGTATGACTTGGCCAGGGTTCGAACCTGCAACTTTCTGCATGGATTCTCTAACCACTAGGCCATCGGAGTGGTGCTAGATGGTACTAGAAACCCATTTGCCTTAACTTCCATACATACTTTTTTTCACATATAGGTTTGTTACATAGATGTTAATGTATACAATTACTTACGCTCGGTGCTTCTATCTGTGTTCAATTTGGATTCCATTTCTTCTAACTGACTAAAATCTTTTCTAAAGTCACTTCTCTTGCTATAGATGTGGGTACTTTTTTCTCTCTCAAATGATTGGATTCTATTCATTGCAAAGAACATGATATTTCAAAGTTAGTCTTGCTTTAATTGTTTCAAATATGTGAGATGGCACCTTTATATATATATATATATATATATATATATATATATATATATATATATATACACACACACACACACACTCTCTCTAAAATTTCAATCTCTTGTTTATTTGTTCAGGTATAAAACTTTGAAATAGGTGATTAAATATCCATAATAAAATGTTACAAGTAAGAAGAAATTTTAACTTAAAATATTAACTGCCTCATACTGGACCATAACAAAAGAATACATTCAATGCTTAAACACTGTTTCTATTATACAGTTATTCAAAGAAGAAAAATTACACATGCTTTTTTCATCTTATCAATGGAAACTCATAGTTTAATGTTAAGAACAATCATTTAAGATTGGAATGAAATGAGGTGGGGGGTGCAAGCATTTTTCCCCACCTTTTTTTCAAATACAAGCAAAATATGACACAAACAGTAAATCTTCTAGGAAACTGCAAATTACAGATACTTAAACCTTGCACTTAAACCCTTAGTGTTCATAAACAGACCCAACTTTCATCAATTTCTGTTCCAATTTGACAACATATTGTCTTTTAGACAATTAAAAACTAAACCATTATTTATAAATAAATTTTAAACTTCATTCTATCTTAAGTCTATGAGAAAACCATTCTGACATACTACTACAAACCCTACCTATAAAAAAGTGTCATTGACTGAAAAAATACTTAGTTAAGCAAATGTCAGTTTAACATCAAGATTTGTTGCAGAATATACATATCAACACTGAAATTGCGGCAAAACCTGAAAAAAAGTTAAATACTTAAACATAATTATACCTTCACTGTTTGATTGTGTTTAAAATTTACCCTTTTCTACAAATCTGAGTGTTTGAATCTTGTAATTTACTAAAAACTGTTGCATTGAGATCACTGAGATTCGTGATAATCTAAGCAGAGCAAAAGGGAAGATCTACATTTTTGTCTGTTGCTGGTTATTCCCAAATCAATCAACCATTATCTTCCTATTACGACTACTCAACATGTTTCACACATATCTTTCAATAACTGTAGTATAACTCAGAAAATGGGTTATGCAAGCTTTGTTTACCCTCATTTTATTTACTGAAGTGTCAAGTCTTTCCTAACAATGCTCAAGGGTGTTTACTTTCTGATAGATAGAACAATGAACCAAATGTATGATACACCATCTTGAATTGAAAAATGATATTACTCAAAATCACTTTCAAATCCATACTGCAATGCCTTCATGATTACAATATAAAATAAACAAGGAATGAGCTTATTTTGTGTTTGCAATTTAAATAATGAATTACAATAATAATTCTCCATGAACCAGTTTTGTTTGTCCACAATAGTCTCATACCCAGTTACAGTGCTAGTCTTCTTTCATGGGATCAATAATGAAGAATAGAAATTATGCAAACTTGCAGGGTTTTTTCTTCTTTTGAATAAAATCTTATTCATGAAATTATGTTAATAACACACTTTAATGGTAAACTTGTATTATTTGCAATGAGTACATTGCAAAGGACACTGCTCACTTCAATTTGCATGGCAGGGCCTTAAACAAGAACTTATTTGGAGAATCAAAGTTAGGAGTATGGGCAATGAGGGGACATAACTCTTCTAAGTGATGATATGAAAGGCTAAAGATCTAATTCCTTCAAGGCCTCGTTAATATAAATGTGCATGATTTAGTTGGTCCCACATGTAAATCTTTTTACCTACTCCTCCTGAACAAATGGTCATAATGGGTTTATTCACGAGAAGACTTATTATGATGTCTAACTGATCCGAAATGAAAATGGTGCCACATGGACTTCCAATATGGCCAACACTGTGGCCATCTTGAAAATCAGGTTATCACCAATCCACCTCAATGGATGAACTTATCCATGTGGAGTTTTCATTAAAAGACTTCCTATGATGTCTCGTGGTTTTAAACTAAAACTGTGCTGATGTGACATTCAGTATGGCCACCACAACAGCCATCTTTAAAATCTAATCACTAATCTTCTGGTACCCCACAGACATTGAACATGGCTGCCATGATGAAAATATTGAAAATCTGGTCACTAATTCACTTGAATTGTCAGGATGGCATGGGGTTTGCACCAAGTTTTCTAGTGGCATTTAATTAGTTACAAATGACAATGGTAATAATGTAACATGAAATATGACTGCCCAGTTAGTAATTAATTGTTCAAGAATAACTGACATGCTTTCAACACTTAAAATTTAAAAAGAAGAAATGGTCTTTTCTGGATTCCTGGAAATTTTTTGTGGATAGTACAGCATCAGATCTTCAAGGGACTCTTTGTTATTTATATAAACCCACCCTGTCAGTCAATTATTAAAATATATATTTGTATAATCTGAGAAAAAAGTGTTATTTCATTTATCTGGTCCTGCAATTAAATTTTTTTTTTTCCACAGCATATGGACACATTTGCTCTGTTGGATATTTAGAGTAACATGGGTTACTGTTCTGTATATTAGCAACAAAACTTTTCCATACTTACTGCACTTTTAATTTCTGTATTTCTCTCAGAACTTCTCCTTTCTTTGCCTGATCAGTTTTATTTTTCCATGCTACAATGGCTCTATCCTTCTCATCAGTCTAGAAAAAAAGATATTTATTAAAAGCATATAGATCCTAATTTGAAAGTAAATGCAATATCAGGTCCAACAGCCACAAGTGTATATTTCTATATGATCATTTTGACCATAACACATGCTGTATGAGCTACAAACATGACAATATTCTAATGAAGGTACTGTACAAAATGTTTAAACACATTCCATTATTTTATGACCAGATGTCAGTTTTTATCATTGATGAACTCAGTGACTCTCAGTCTCCATTATTTACGGCTAACATTATTTTAAACATTCTTGGTACTGTTCAATGAATGAACATCAATAATATAACACTGCCTGAACATTAATGAGTAACTTTAGTTGTAACTTAAAATCTTTTGCTGCTAGCTATATCTGGATTGCATTGTTCTTAAGCTGGTAAGTCAAGAATAGGCATTTAAACTTGTCAGTCAGGTACAGATTTCAGATACTGAATCAGAAAAAACAGTTCAAAGCTGTAAAAAAAACCCCATTTTACAGCATATCAGATTTGCTCTTTTTTTATGCATATACATGTCAAGTAGAAAATCATTCTTTTTTTTTTATTTACATGGTAAAACAAAGTTAAGATTGCTTACAATCAAGAAAAGACCACATGGAATAACATTTGATAATATGGCCAACTCCAAGTATGTAGTACAAAGGGAGAAAAATATAGATGTAAAATTTTGTAGATGCTCTCACAGCACATTTTGCCGTGGTCAGAGATCACATAACAATTTAATCTGATGTATGGGCTGGGCCCGCAATAAATCACTGCCTGAGAAGGATGGGATATGCTCTGGTTTGGACTGAATTTTAATTTGGAACCACTAGGATAACAGTTAGAAATATAGAGGAGGAAATGTTAACGAAGGGTTAAGTAGAGGAAAATGTCAAGCTAGAGACAATCCAGAGACAATTTGGGCCACTTGAAGTAAGTGCAATAAAATGAAATTTTCCATGCATAGTTATTAATAAATGTGGACTAGAGAGAATTATTCTAACCTTGATGGGCATGTTAAATTTTAGGTCAATAAATAGCCCAATTTTCTAACTTGAGTATACCTTTCCAATCTTCAGTAATTTAAACCTTTGCATTCAAGTCTTTATCTTTAATTTCCTTTTTCTTACATTATATTTCTTTTGAATTAATGTGCATTTCAGAATGAGTTGCAAGTTTACTAAGGGGAGAATTTTGCTTCTGTTTGTTATTCTTCTATAGTATTTGCTTACCATCCATTTTGTAAGCCCCCACCAATTTAAAAAATAGAAAGTATCATGAATATAAGCAATGTCATTTCTTTCATCGATTTATAATTTTTAATCTAAATGTTGCCATAAGGTCCCTAACACTGTCAACTTGTTTCTGTTTCAAATCAATCAAACCATGATTTTCTTTTGCAAGTTGGTCCCCATATCTGCATGGACAAGTCTGTTTTCAGGGAACAGATGTGATGTAGTTCACCATCTTTGATAAATTGTAAATAAATCCATAAATTTAGGATTTACATCTCCTTGAACATATTTACAAGAGCTCTTCCATTATATTCATTCAATTTTTAAAACAGAATTTGAAAACTAGGCACTGCAAATATTGCATGTAGACAACAGTTTTTATTGCAATGGACTGTTCTACATACCATAAAAGGACAATGAGCAGTCTGTCTGGTTGTCCTACAATGTAAGACTATCACACGTTATTTATGTTTTGGTGCTAAACACAAATATGATGTGATATGTCTTATGTTGCAGGATGGTTACTAGAAACACCAAAATACACTCCAAAACACTAAATACACCGAAATACACACTGAAATATACAATTATTTACATCTTTTGTGTGTATAATTTGGTGTACAATCCGATATTATGATTTGTAATTGTTTTTAATAATACTACTACTACTAATAATAATAAGCAAAACAAACTTTAACTTAAGCAATTTCATCCAAATTAATTACTTTTTACCAATTCTGGGTGCAATCCATGTAATGACACCACTCGGTTGCATTTGAACTTACTGATTGGACTGGCATGATAAATCGCGAATCGGTTAGAACTTAAAAAAATACAAGTGAGATTATGATTGTAGAATCCAGAATTTGTAGTTTTATATAGTTTTGGTGAAAATATCATAAACTTATGTTTAAAAGTAAATAAAGAAAACAGACTTACAAAAAGAGGTAAAAACTGTCCAATCAAGTACAACTGAGAGACTTCATTACATGAATGGAGCGATAAGTTGAAAAATGCAAATAACTCCAACAAAAATCACTAAAATAAAATTTTTTATTTTGTGTTTTATCCTTCTTCAAACACATACAAATCACAGTACATTATCTTCATAAGTATTAGGATTCAAAATAGGTGTATTTCGGTTTTTGAATAAATTTCAGAGTTTCTACTATAGTACAAGTCACATTGGTCATGTATGCACAATTACTCATTTTAAATTAAATATAAATTGTTCTTTTAAAATCTGACACTAATTTTCTTTAACCAAAGTCCATTCAATCCTGATTACTGAATGCTCTGTACCTTAACTGTCACCAAGCAGCTTCCAGACAAAAATTATTTATTTCTATGGACTTTTAAAATGATGGCCATGTACTATAGTTAGGTCAAAATAAGAGCACGTCGATTGGAATCATCACATTCGAGGGCAGTATGAATTGGTTTATCAATATGCGTAGCTTTCACTGTGACATCACAGTGCATGACATTCTATCCAGATTGTACTGGATCACAACTTAAGGTTCATTGCATCCAAAAAATGTCTACGTAGTTTAACATTGATTTTGCCGTATACACCTCTCAGGGCGTCTAAATAATGACCTTTCAATATGGATGTATACGAATCCAAATGAAGTGAATACTTGCCACTTAAGGTATGCAGAATCAAATTCTAACAAATGACACCCATTACTGAAATAGCCGGTGTTGAATGCCTACATGATCCGTGTGACTTGTACTATAACCCATTGTAGGGCTGGGGTTTTTTTTGTTTTTTTTTTTGTTTTTTACATCGACAGGTTCTGCTTGGTTTGAAGCGCCAGTAAGTTGTTAGAGACCCTCTGGCGACAACCAGTTTAATATAATAAATTTATGAATGAAATGACCACGTTTTGAGCATTATTTTATATCCTTACTGATTTTTGTTCTTAAAATCGTACTGTCAGTTGGGGGTACCATCAAACGGGAGTGTAAACCAGTTACTGCTGAGAGGGCCCTTAACATGGAAATAAGTAACATATTTATTTTATTAAAAGAATATGCCCTTCGAATAATTTATTAAAGCCTACTATATAATTCTGAGCTGTAATTAAACTATGAAATCGTCATTTATAGATTTTGAAAGTAATATTTATAAGCATTGGCAGAACCTCGGAAAAATCCTTTGCCGCCATCATGCCGCTTGTCCGTTTCCAAGATTTTGATTGGTTGGCATTTGCTCAACCACTTTTTATATAAATATTATATGGAACGCATATATAGAACATTTACATTTGAATTTATTAAAGCAAAGGTACATAAATTAAAATAAATAACACTGAATGCATCATTTTACATTTCTAACATTTTTGAAAACTAATCAAAGAATGAAAGACATATTTATAGCTGCACAATTTTTTTTTCTTCTTGTTATGAATTCGTTATACGTTTACATTTTTTAATAGATAAGTTTTGAAATTAAATTCGAAATTCGAGACACATTTGTTACCGTTACCGGTTTTCGTGGATTAGTAATAAGATCGCATTGTTTTACCAGCACGGCAGTACTGTTTAGTAGTATTGTATATACTGAAACCGTTACTAAGAATTCATTTGCTTTTTGTTTGGTTCTTGCAGTTATATTTCTTTCGAAATAGTCCATTTTACATTTAGTACCGTTATTAGTTTTCGAGGACTGGTACAAAAAAAAAAAAAAAAAAATCATTGAAGAAAACAGTATGGTAGGCCTAGCTTCCTACGATATCGCGGGTTTAATATCTCGATATTTGAAGTTTTCGGTATTTATTTATTTATTTATTTTTTGCATAGCGCCACCTGTCATATACACTACATCCTGGAAAAATTACCTTTGCAGAAGTGTTAAAGATCATTTGCCAGGAGGTAAATTACATGAACCTTCGGAGAAACTGAAAGAAGAGAGTGAGTAAGCAGCAAAACACAAGTGTCCAGAACGTGTATTTGGCTTGGTAGACTCGTTGATGAAACACAGACCAAATGTAACTCGGATTTGCAATGAGGCTTTCATAATGTTTACGAACAACAGGACACTTGAATAGTTGGACAAAAAAAAGCAGATGAGAAAGCACAACGTTTGCGAGATGCACACCACTTAGGCAGAAAACTGAGGGAGAACTATAAAAAGAGGGCCATGGAAATAGCTGCATACAGATTACAGACATTGAAAGACTGACAAGAGAAAAAAAGAACTGGAAAAGAAGAACATACAAGAGAAAGATAAATTAACAGAGTCAATAATTTACTATAGGTTGTGGCAGAGCCATGAGGCTATGAATAGGAAGCTTGAAGAAATACCTACAAATAAAGAAAAAGCCTTAAGGATGCAGCTGAAATTTAGGAAATTGGTGTTGCAGCAATCTTATGAAGATCCCTCTGTCTTTAACCTTTCCCATGGTGGCAAGAAACAAAGTGTTCAGGATCTGCAGACAAATGTGGGAAAACTCGTATCAGATGTTCTTGACATTCCTCCTCAGAGTAGCTTCAATGAAAGGTTACCACTTCTGATTCGCAAATATGTAAAACATTACTTTCTGGAAGAAGAGCAACGGGTTTGTTACAGAGGGCTAGTTATATCAACTGTACCTGGCTTTGCACAGTGTATAACATCATGTATGATGATGATGATGCTGTATACACGTACAAATCATTAGACAACTATTGCTCAGGCGATCTGGAAATCATAGGTAATACATGAATCTTTGATGACCTTTGAGCTAGGAAAAAATCAGTTCACAACACATGACAAATACAATACTCCTTGATGTGTCCTTGGGTAAGGCACTTAATACTGATTGCCTTAGCATTATGCAATGCTCTGAAATACCAACGTGATTATAACATGCCTTATATAATAAAACATGTTATGTGCCTTTTATTCATGGATTGCTGTAATTGTATGTATTAAGATTTCAGTATTAGCACCAGTCATGGAGGTGATGATGGTTGAGGTAGTTATAGTAGTAGAACCTAGTGACAGTGTTCTCATGGTGGTAGTCATTGTACATTTGTAGTGTTAATAATAAATTCAGAAAGATTATGTGTGGTAGCACATTTTATCTTAACAGCCATAATCATTCAAGTACAGAAATGGTGTAAAAACCAACAATTTATTGCTTCAGACTAAACATGTCCTAATTTGCATGCATTATTTGAAGAACAACAACTTTAACAATAATTTAAACTACTAAAAATATACCAAATAATTGTTTACATACACGAGTTACTCAGATACACACTAGGACAGACTATAACAAGTATGTAAATATTCAAATAACAATTTACCCTTTCTTTTCCTTGCAGTTGAACAATCCAGACACAGTGGGCACTGAAGTTAAGTCAGAAGTTGGATGTGCCACCTGCTAAGAAGGTTTTTTTAATATGTTTCAAATAGCTTTACTTTATTGCATTGTTGCAAATAGGAAAAGGCCCCTGAGTTATCTCCCCCTTATTATGGCCCCTTTACAAATATTTTTCATTTCTGAAGTTTAGTATTTATTAAGCATGGCTATATTCTGTTGAAATAATTATATAAACATATGAAACAGTTGTAATGAAGGTTCAACAGTTGTGTTAGATTTCATGAAAATAAATATGGGGTTGGGAAAAGGGTACATGCATTCCTCAGCAGTCTGACGACAAATGTGACTTGCTATAGCTTTCACTGTTTGTTCCAATTAAAACTGAAGCTATAAACATGTTTGTTTGGCACTATCAAGGGTTACAGACTCTGTTCATTTTCATGAAATTAAGTGGGACCATGTTTTCCTGAAAATTGACAAAAATGCATTTTCAGAATTGCCCACCCGCCATTCCTTTCATGTCACAAAATCATGCCAAGCTGCAACACAGAGACAGTTGAGACTTCATTTTTATCATTCTTGGATACATCTCAATTGAAAAAAGCTTGATTTACTTGCAAAAACAGGTACTTCAATTTTCATGTCCTATACCTACTATATGACCATAAGTTACTTGTTCTGCATTACCAGTTGATTTCTGGAAAATGAGTACACTATTTTAAAGTTGTATGCATGTGTATGTGTGTGTTATTTGGATTTTTAATTTAGCTTTAATAATTTTTCAGTCATCTCGCAATGATGTGTTCATCATGGCATTTTATAGTGATGTCTAGCACATGTAGTATCATGTCCCACCCAGTCACATTATTCTGACATCAGGCTGACCAGTCCTAACACTCACCTCTTAATGCTGAATGCCAGGTAAGGCAGCTGCTATTACCATTTTTATAGAATTATGAAGAACTTGCCCCATGGAGAACTTGCCCTGGGAGAACTCATCCCAGGTGTCAGGAGAAGTTGCCCCATGGTGGTCGGAGAAGTTGTCCCACTGCGCCTGGAGAAGTTGCTCCAAGGATCATAGATACTAATTCTGAGATGTCACCACATGGTTGTTACGGCTTTATTTATTGTTGTTTTTCTTCAACATAATAACTTATTATTATTCTGTACTTAACGAAAAAGAAATGTTTTCTGTCCCTTTTTGCTCTGCTCTTCAAGTCATTAGATGCATTTTATTTGGAAAAATAGAGTGGGTGTAAGCATGATGTGACGTTTGCAGTTTTTTGTATGAAAGGGTTCCAACCTAATAACCAAAGTCATCTTGAGATGACTTTATGGCATGGACCTCTATAACCTGAAATCGACTGAATTGGTGCTGACCATCAGTAAGCCAGAGGGTTATAGTATCGTCTCTCTAACTGAACAATTTAATCTGATTTTTCATGGAGATTTGCTAACCATTGATGAATGTTACTTGAACCCGATAAAAAGCATCATTGACGCCTAATCAGGAAATGCAATCGTTGCTGAGTTAAACATCATGGTTAATGCGCAGAATTCGGACAGTTTCTGAAAGCTCACTTGTACTACGCCCATCATTTAGTTTATTTCTTCTTTTTTTTGTCAGTGCTCGTAATTTTATTATTTCTCAATAAAAAAACTATTTAAAGTTGAATGAGAAGTTTAAAAAATATTTCACTACTAAATTGCCGATGCAAAATAAACAGGATTATGTTATTTTATTATATATAGCAACACCATGATCATGCGTACTAACGGGATTTTGTTACTTTAAATGCATATTTGAACTGCTCGACATACTTGGGACACAATGAGAAGATCATCTTTAAAAACAAATTTAAATGTCACATTTAAATCCTGGACTAAACTGAATAATATTTCACATGGTTAGAATCATCTTGGAAGTTGGGCCAAATCAGCAAGAAATCTGGGCCTAATCAGTCAGTAACTTGTACCGAATCAGCCCGGTCCGAGTTTGAGAGTAATCACCTCATTAATGAATAATGTTAGTAAAATACATATATCAATCAAGAAAGTTAACAGTAACATTTCTTTAAAAATTTTTCTCGTGGTGTTCCAGTATGTGTTGTTATAAGAAATCTAATGAGTTTATATGAACACACAGACTTTCAATTATAAGTGATTTATTTTTCTATTATCAACATTACACAAGCAAGATGAATGCAGAATGGGAAGGAAGAGTTTATTATACAGCGAGTGGAAAACATTCTTGAACGTAAGTGTGGAAAGTAAAATGCACATTCATCCGATGAAGTTACATACAAAATCAAAGGAGCATAATAAATTGATGCTGGAAACATTGAATGACAAAGCGTAAACATGTCTTTAATGTTATTTCATTTGGTAGATAATTTCTTACTTTTCAAAGATGGAGGGAAAAGAAAAGAGTTAAAAAAATTGAGGATTGTTCCAGTACCCATGTTAATATAATTTTACAATATAAATATCAGAGCTCAACAACGATATAAAGTAAGGATTTCAAAACGAATACTTTTGCTACTACCGTATTTCATGTATTTTTTCGTACCCTTTAATTTTTTGTACACGATCCAGTTATCAAAATAATAATTATTTAAATGTATCATAATTTTTCATACATATCATTTTGTATTATTTAAAAAATTCATTAAATTATCGGACATAAAATTTCCACTAAGAAGATTTACGATTGCAAAAAAGATCAAAAATACCGTATTCCCATTTTGTTTTTACAAAAATTAATGATTAATTGTTGGTGAGAAAATATAATGATTGATGCATAAGCATGGGCGCCCGCAGCATAGGTCAAGGGGGGTCACGTGACCCCCCTAGATATCATACTGCAATATATATATTTAATCATGCAAATGATGCTGAAAATATGTCACAAGATTCTGTTCAAAACGCTTAGTAAATATTAGCTTTAGTTTCAGACTGCCTACTATACTAACTCTCCTGGCCATGACTGACTGACCCCCCTCATTTTTGTAAAAGATCCTGCGGGCGCCCATGTACATAAACTCTTATTGTCATTACAATATCTACTGGTGTTTATTAACAAATGGACAAAGGACTTCACAGACCATACATTTAAATATTATCGTTAATTAGTTCTCCTTATTAAGTCCGTCACCGTAACAAAACACCACGTGCATTTTAAAATGAGTTCGGAAGCCCTTTGATGTTTTTCTTATCCAACAAAAATTACATCTCAGTACATGCTAAAGTGAAGACCACAGACCATTGGTCAACTAGTCTTATTGTTTCATTAGTCATACAAACATAAAATATAAAAACCTTGTCATTTTCCATCGTAAATTTGAAAGTCATGGACTCCGTTAAATCGATTCGTATATATACATATACTATCTTTTAAGTGCTTATTCTGTTTTGACTTGGATATAATTAACATTTTATTGCAAATCTATTCTATGATATACCCCACTATTATCTTTATGGCGAGTGCGAATAACAAGTAATGCATATGATCGCTTGTCCTTATAACATCTGCTATATGGACAACGGATTCAATAGCACATTGACAGACTTTCATTTCCCTAAAGAGAGCCTCATTTCTCTACTGGCAGCCTTGCTGATTTGACCTCTCCAGTCAATTCTTGCCGTTAATCTGGTTTCAACTGGAATAACCAAAGCCCTAAGAATGTTTAATTACCATGTAAATAACTGCATAACCATGTGGTTGTTGTGACAATGTACATCGTAATTAAAACAAGAATGAACTGTTGATTTAGCGGTGTTTATTCCTAATGGAATATAGTAGGGTCGTAATACATGAGGATTATCCCACTCGTCAGGTAACTGAAAATAGTCTTTTTTTCTCAATGCAAAAGCTACAAGTCACAACTACACTGAATAAATACGGTTTTGTACACTGAAAAAATTTTGTTTGATTGATCTCTCTGGCGCATGTGCACACACGCACGCGCATGCGCACTCACGTGCATTAACTTAAACGTTGATTTCAAGTTCTTTATTTTTTATTGCAATTTGATAATGAGATTATTGTTGCGGTAAAAATACAGCTTGCACTTAATTTCTTGACAATGTGGGGTTGTCGCGTTGCGTACAATTTACCAATAAATAATACCCATAACTTATACATGTTCAAACCATCTTGATCATTTTGCCTA
Organism: Megalonaias nervosa; assembly: GCA_016617855.1. Lineage (NCBI taxonomy): Eukaryota > Metazoa > Mollusca > Bivalvia > Unionida > Unionidae > Megalonaias > Megalonaias nervosa. Next base: position 74,253 of record JAECUM010004495.1, read on the forward strand.
TATTACACAACATAACAGCTACATATGTTCTAAATGCAGACGAGCTTGCACACTGAGACATAATCCTCTCTCTCTCTCTCTCTGTCTTCTCTCATAACAACAGTACTTTTGATTTATTGTAATTAGATTCTTGAATTGAGAGCAGAATGAGACAGAAAATATACGTTTACTTTGTACGTTTGTACCGTTAGGTTGTCGAGTAGCGTGTGTACCGTAGAACTTGTTTTGGTACGATCCCTTTATTTTTCGTACACGGTCAGTACCACCAAATGATAATTATTTATTTTACATATAATTTTTCGTACACTGAAATTAATAATTATTTTTTTGTGTATGAAAAATTACATAAAATACAGTAATATTGAAACATCAATATTTCCCATATTAGTCAGTACCAAGCGTAGGATCGTCTAAGAGAATGAAAAAATGTATTGGGATACACGCTGAACATGTTCAGTCAAGGAAAAGGTATTCAGCGATCTATTTGACAATCTGAACTCTCTACTTACTCAAAAATGACTGTGACTGCATAATAGTAAGTTTGATAAAATTAATTACATTTATTTGAACATCGATGAATATAAATAAGTTGCACATGGGACTTACATAGATATTGTCAGAATGGGTTAAGAACAAAACTGTTTATAAGCAATGACGACTCATGCTTTTTGTATGCAATTGAATCAATTCTAAACACATCCCGAAATGAACCCCTGATACCAACAATATTAATTTTTAAACAAGTGTTCCTGTTGTTTTAGTAGATGTCCGATGAAAAGTAGGATCTCAGAAAATTTGACACTGATTTTGATATCACTGCATATGTCTATGAACTTACCGAAATTTACCAAATTATCAAGAAGGAATATACACTTTGCTATGATGAAATTTGCACCATTACATTGGAATGACAAACACAATTAAACAGAATTAGGATACAGGTGCAGCATAATCTAGAACAGACGGAGTGAAGCCATCAGATAATCAAGACGTATTTCAGTTATTCTAACCCAGGTTTGTTTCTATTAAAAAGGGTACTCACTGATATAATTTAGATATTACTAAAATAAGAGGCAAAGATTAAATTCCATTGAAAATAATGGCTTTCATTGAAAACAAATAGCTAAATAAACAGTTACAATGAACGGTCTGCTTTTGATGGATGGAGACAAAACTTATGAGAGAAATTAGGAAACTACAAAATAATCTGTTATATGATGTTACAATTAGGGCTGCATGAATTTCTTACCATCTTGGACACCACGCAGATGACTATATCATCTTGTGTTTGGTAACTTTCAGACAAACAAGTCTGCTATAACACCTGACAATGGTGACGGTACTAAACAGCATCAACAACAGCAGACAGCGATTCTGCATTGATCGGTAATAACAGTCCGACATATACAGGGCTTAAGTAAACACTTCCAATGGAAAACAACATGTGTGGGGTGGTATATTTGAAATTCAGTGCGAATGTTAATCACGATGAATTATAATCTCAATTAGGTAATTGAACAATTCAAAATACAATCAAATAATGTGGTAGCCACCATGTGGCGACATCTTTGTTGCTAACAGCATTGTTCTAAGGTACACATGTCAATCTTTTAAATAAATTATTTATTTCAAAGATAAATATTAATTAAGTTTTTTGGGAGACAAGTTTTGGGGTGACTTCTCCAGATACATTGGGGTGAGTTCTCCATGGGGTGAGTTCTCCCAGGGCTAATTCTCCATGGGGCGAGTTCTCCATATACCTTTTTATAAGTCTTTGGTATGACTCAGATGGGGTTCCAACCCACGACCTCCCGCATCTGAGGTGGGGGCTCTAACCACTAGGCCTCCGGAGCAGTCCCACTATTTTAAAAATAAACCCATGAATATCACTGTTTCAAAATAATGTCCTACCCCATATTCTCAGATAGAATCAATATCTTCTTAAAATTGCTATCACTGTAACAAATTTGTGTACCTCTTTGTTGTTTAATAAGGTCCAATTATGTTATACAAGAGTTAGATCACATGATTACCGTGTTTGTCAAGGGCTAGGAGATCGAATCTATGTTAGCAAATAATAGTCAAAATGTGAAGCATGTTAATGTTGTTTTGTGGTAGCTTTCACATTTAACAGGTGTCGACTCAAAATCTATATTGTACACGATTTATTACTTTTCATTGGAACACCGGAAATTGTTTAAACAGTCTGAGGTCGATATGTACTTTCATGCTCAAGTTGATCATCCATTCTCAGCAACAATCCCAGCACAACTCCCGTCATCATGGGTGGTTACAGATGCATTTCTTTAAATCTCATAAGTTTCTGTTGGATGGCACAGGTGGCGGAATGAGTGCCATGGAAGTAGCATCCATTTTTCAAGTTGATTACACTTTGTGCAACACATACATTAAGTTCCCAAAATTAAGACAAGTACATGCCATCATCAGAATATTTTTTTGGTCTTACTGTGATATCAGAGTAACTCTTTCATAGCATGGAATGTACATGGCACCTGTTTATTGATATTGTTTTTCCCCACAGTCATTTGATATAAAGTGGAAATTAAATCATTTAAATAGAGCAAAGAACAACAAATAGACTTACATAATATCTTGAATATCATTGGTTTTATTTACTTATTTGCCGATTGCAGACTTTAAGACCTGAAATATCATAGCACTCATGTATAGTAGAGAACAGAAAATAAACACAAAAGAAAAAGAAAAAAATTCTAATTTTGAATCATTTTAAATCAAAACTGAATTGTCTGATTCTCATAAATTCTCTAACATAACTACACAAGTTTTATGATAATTTTTGGTCTGCTTAAATGATAAATATACAATAAATATACTTTATACAGCTACATCACTCAAATTTGTGTTACCATATAATTCGCAATGACTTTCGGTTTCCATATGCTCACCGAAATCTGCCCATATCCCATATGTACCAAAATCTATCCAAATCTGCTAAAACAAAAATAATTCAACCTTGATTGTAATCATATTGATATTTTACAGGCAGCTGATCATTAACATCAGAACAGTCAGTTCAGCTGGTGCAGCAATTTGAATAACACTTTGTCAGTGCTCGTCCATATCTGGTGACATTATGACAGTCATTACTGTTGAGTTTTACAAATAACATGTCCATATAAATGTACATTTGCCTGTATATTATATCATTTAACGTTTTTTGTCTCCCACACTAATGGGTCATCCATAAAGTATGTATGCATGGAGTGAGGGTGAGGTGTTTTGAAAAAATTGAAAAGCATTAGCAGCAGGATGACTGTTAATAAGTATTTTCTGTAGCGCAGTTGTCAGTATCCCTTGATAATTGATGTTTATGAAGAGTATGTTGAGCCAGTCAGGTCAGAATCATAACCAGCAGATGAGTTAGATGCAAAGTGACTCCTATGCCATGTCAGGCAGAACCAATATCTACTTAAAATTATGAAGTGTGATACGTTGTAGTGTTCCTGCCCATGGCGCACTTTGTGGAAGACATTTTCCTCTTCATTTTCTGACAGGACCGGTTGGGATATCTCATGATTCCGACAGATTATGCAATCCAGACCCTGACGCCTTGTGAATTTGTGAAGCCATACCTTGCCAGATTGGGATAACATATTGCATTTGGATGAACCAAGAGGCACATTGATTACCGGTTTGACACATATTGTCCCATACTTTTTTAATAGTGAGAATCAGAAGTACATATGTGTTGCGTTTGGAATTTATCACCCATCCCAGTCCAGCATGAAATGTCACATGATCACACACAACTTACAATAATTGTCACTCAAGAAAAGAACTGTTGATGTTCATGATTTGGATGATATTGAAGCTGATGATAAAATTTTAACTCCAGTCATTCCAAGTGATGATAAACCTGATAATATTCCAATAATCCACAGTTTGATTGGTTGAAATCAGAATTTTAGTCACTCTCTGATTTTTTACTATTAAAGTTTTGAACTGTGTTAAAATCTACTAAATATTAGCTGCTGGCACCGTTTTTTACTATTATTAGAGTTTATTATTTACATTTGTCTTAGAAAAGGATTAGTTATGATTTTATGTAAAATTAAAGCTATGTAGTACTGTTGTAGTTGCTGTTAATACTTTCCTACTTTCATTTCAAAGTTTCATTACATAGTATTAACTTAAATCTCTGCTTTTTTTAATGAATATTCTAATAACTTCATCTTTCAAAATTCAATTGTCCCAGCTATTGTTGGAAAGGGGGCGGTGACTCACCAATGTGCTTACACAAGGGGGATACAAAAGTATATGCTGTGCAATCGGTAGGGGGGAAGGTGGTCGAAAATCACCAGTGTTTTTCATACATACTTTATGGAGAACACCTAATATCATTATCACCCTATCAGAATCACCAAAGTTACTGTTCTTAGGTTAAATTATTGGATCGATTAAGCATTATTTTTAACTAATTTTATCCGCTGACCATAGTGTCTTTATTGTTAATTTGTGCATAAAATATCATTGTAATTTTTAATTAATTTCTTTATATTTCAGCTGATTCTGGTAATTATATTGGCCCTTTACAGAAGGGCTTTGTCAACTTATAGTTGAAAAGATGTTCACAAGACAACTTTCCTCAGTTGAAGTTTTATAGACAAGTCATATGCAAAGGACAAGCTAATAATGTGGTATAGCAAAGGTATATATTCCATTTAATATATCAAAGATGACTGTAGCAGGTATCAGCATCCATTCTAGAATTTATGGACTTGACTTTGACTATCCTGTACACTGCCTGAGTTTTAAAAAAAACCCATCTGTGTATAATAGGAAATAATTTGTGATAGTGTGAGAACATTTCAATTTGTCATAAAGAATGGTACGTTTTTGTTACCTTAAGCTATGTATGGTCATTTTTTAATTGTGTATTATTTTATAATATAAACATAAAAACTTTGTCATAACTGTACGATTGCTCCATTTTACAATAAAGTAAATCATTTTACCCTCTATCTGCCACAATGATTACTTTTTCCTACAAGCAGTAAAGGCAACAAGTGCCACATTTCTGTATTAAAAGAAATAATTCCATAAGTCTTAGATATTTCACTTTCAATTATTCATGTGTAAATATAAGTTATTTCACACATGTTATTATTAAGTGCATTATTAAAATTTTCATTTTTTTTGTTTGTTCACAGTGATGATTTCATATTGTTTAATTTTCAGATTTACAGGCTGGTTATGCAAATGAGTTTGAATGTTCATGATCAGCTCTTTCATTTAACAACTGCTGTTCTAGTATATTGATGACCTTTGTAAAACAATAAAACAAATTTTAAGTTTTTACCATGATTAGCAGTGAAAGCAAGTTACATTGTAGGTAATACAGTAAGCACATGGAGAGAGATAGGGGTGAAATAATTCATAGATATATATTGATGCGGCGATACTTTTGCTGTTATGATGCACATATTGATAAAAGAGATGGATACAAAATGATGCATCATGCAAGTTATTTTAGACTTCATCAGTCATGAATAATTATTATTGGTTTGCCTTGTTATTCTTTACATTTATAATTCATCTGAAACAGCATTTGCAGTCACAGGCACTCATTTTTGTTAGTAACGAAAAAGACTACTGACTCAGAGTACTTGCTCACCATTTACAAATTAGGAGAAAGTGACATGGTTCATAATCTGCCCCCCCCCCATTTCATGCTAATTATCTTAATCCATCAGCATTTTCAGCATAAAGGATACATTCCAAATGTGTTCCACATGTATGATGAAGTACATCATTAATAATCAATTTTATGTGAAGTTTGTATGTTGAATTGTATGTTGTGTACTTTGGTTGATTTGAAAGCTACACTACCAGTGTGTCACATGGTGAAATATGTTCCATGTTAAACAATAACCACCAATCAGAAATTAATGTAGCTTATTCCATGCATGACAAACAGGAAGTATAGGCAAAGCAACAGAGAAACTTCACACAAAAGTCATTAATTGATATGTAAAGTTCATAGAGGTACTGTCATTGTGCGTGATTGCGTGAATCATGCAAAATTTGTACGAATTTGAACAATTTTTGATAACAGTGATGCATGAGAACTCCTGCAAATTAGTTTAAAGTCCCACATATGAAAATGTGCTCAGTGAATAATAGAATTTTTATTTAACTGTTCTTTTCGCAACATCTGTTTTTCAGTTATGCAACAGTTTACACATCTTGGTTCTTAAGGCATGACATGAATGTTTGTTAAACTAAATTTGATTGGCACATTGTGCCCTGCAATAAGCATTATGGTGTATTTTGAACCTTCCATCAAGGAACTTTTACAAATGTGCGTTTAAAATATGGGCTACCTATAAAACTGAGGCCCCAAGTGGCCGAGTGGTCTAAAGCGCTCACCATTACAGATCACTGCCATCACACCTCTATCTGCATGGGTTTGAGCCTCGGGTTCGGCCAATGTGGATATGTGAGAAAGCTTGCCAGTACCTTCTCATGGGTCGGTGGTTCTTTCTGGGGTTTTCCCTGGTTCTTCCTCCACCATTTATACTAGCCGCCATATATAGCCTATCTTGTACTGAAAAATGGCGTTAAACCCTACAACAACAACCTATAAAACACAAAGTGTCTTATTCCCAGTGTGCTTCGTCTTCATATTACAATTTCATTCGTCAAATACTGGCTGCTAATAGTGATAGTGACAGCAATTTTTAAATTTATTAAGTATATCTGATTATTGGAGCAGGGAAAATTTTATTGGAGATACCAGTGAGTGATTTTGGGCCCGCAAATGGTGTGAACTATAAAGCAGATGCACATCTTTAATTGACAAAACTAGATGGCATGATGGCCAATCTCCCTTTCAGCGATATTTCAAAATTGAATTTATAAATGGCTGAATACTGAGCTTGATTAAAATACATATAATGTATAAGTTTAGTCCTGCATATCATATGCTAGAAAACAATATATCCATATTAGGGTTCAGATAAACTGAATCAATAAGATTGAAAACATATTTATGCCCATTCAGAAGGGGCTCTTTGAAAGTGGATTAGGAAACAAGAGAGACAGATATTGAAGTGTTATCTAAATTTTTTAAACATGGCTGGTTCCTCCTTCCACTTCTTCTTTTCTACTCCTCCATTATTTTGATGACAAAGGGAGAGGTCCCACTTAAGATAAAATCATGGCATCATGTCTCCCTTGGGGAACAAATTTTCAATTTCTCTTATTATGCAGAGATATTTAACCTGTTAACGAAGGTGCTGCTTGAGTAAATAAAATTAGCACAGAATCAGTGAGGGTGCAGATTTCCAACTGATCAATTTTACCACCCTGTGTAAAAATTTTTTTAAAAAAGTTATAGAATATGGCTGCATTGTAAATAGTTTTCCTTCTTCACTAACAAAAGCAAGTACAGGTGGCCACATCAGTCTTTTGCATCCACAGGAATAACAGTGTGATAGATTGCGTTGGTATTTGTCCTCATTCCCAATCATAGATTTGTTCTGGATGAAATTTTCTTTGCATGAGGAAATTTAATTATTTCTTCTCTTTTGAAGATAACATTGTAATGTCTTCCAAGATTAAGTGAGATATGAAATTTTTATTAAGATGTTTTCATAGGCATGTTGTCTAAAACAAAGGGCCTGATGGATAAAGTTAGTTAAATGGAGCCAGCATTAAAAGGCGTAACATGTTTAATAAAACTCACTGACAATCATGAGATAATATTTTTGAAAGTATTTTTTTGTCTTGTTATAAGAGAGAATTGTATATAAATATATGATAACTATATTTCTATATGTGATCTGCAAACCTGGAAATACAACTGCTTTGTCAATGTAAATAAAAGGGCACCACATATCTTCCAAAGATGAAAAGACTATCAGGTACATATATGTATCAATATGTATCGTGTCACAGGCTGTGTATTGTGAATGGTATTGATATGCAGCACAGGTGTATTGTTTCACCCCTAAAGAGAAACAGAGAGGGAGAGAGAGAGATTTCACAGACTCTGGCCAAACAGAAAAATAACTTAATTATGATTTACACGTACACTACTGTTTCATGTAGTTTCTGTGAAAATTTGTCTGTTATTACTCTATTATTTTAAAGTATAACAAAAATTTAGTCTATCAAAGAATCTTACAAATGCCAGTCACAAAAATATGTCATTATATATTAATTATGATCATAGTTTACAAAAGCTGTGGGCCTGTGGCCAAAATTTGCAAATTTCTAGTGGACTACCAGAGGCTTATAATTCTACAGTGCTGTGTTGGACAGGTTTTCAAATATCAGGGGAAAAAAGAAAATAAAGGAAGAACAGAAAAAGAAAGATGAAAACAGTTTTGAAAATTTGGCAATGCCCGTGTTGATTTCTCTTTCCATATTTCACCCATTGTCGAGTGATCATTTTGAAAGAAGGAACAGAATGAGCAGCATATTTTGTAATATTTCTCTGCAGGCTTATTTTCCAGAAGTATTTCAGAATAAAATTTAAAGAAACTTCTCTAACAAGGGTTTTGAAAATAAAAGTAAATGAAAATAAACCCTGGGTCTGAATAATTTTGAAATTATTAGTATGTTGCAAACTGTAAAAAAATAAATATTTGCACACACATGAATGTCAAGTCCAGCAATAGATCTTCACATCAATTGCTTCATGTATATATAGTGGTTCTGTTACTTATTTCAACCACCCTTAGCTTGGATGTGTTGATTTGTCTATAATATTTACTGTGTAATGCTTACATTTGCTTTGTTCCAATTGTATTTCCACTAAATAACCATACAAGCGAATGTTTGATTAAAGAGACACATGATAGCAGTCTTCTGACACTTATTGGTTACCTACCAGGTTGTTTTTTTTACTCAATATTTCTGCTTCTATTAAAATTGTATGGTTCAGTATGTAATTGTAATAACATCATAAAATGAATAGAAAGTATTATGTTATGGGGAGCATAAAGTTTCGCGTTCATACCCATTGTCCATAATACTGATACTGCAAATGAGCTTAACACATGAAGATTACAATTACGTGAAGACTTAATACAGAACTGGTTAAATACCGTGTGTGTGTGTGTGTGTGTGTGTGACTGGCAGTGCAAAGTTATTTTGTATATTTACATAAACTAGGCCTTTCAGGGATTTAATTTGACAGAAGCAAAAGCTACAATGTAAACAAAAACTCTGAAAATAGAAACAAACATAATCAGATAATAAATAGTCAAGTGTAGAGTCACATTTTAAGAGTTAAAACATGGTGACAATTCTGAAACTTAATGCTGTCTACATCAGCGATGAAGTTTACAATCAGTCTGTAAAAGCTGACCTTTTTCTATTCCATTTCATGTTACATGTATTTCAAATAGAAATACTTAACAAATAGACCATATTGGAAATTGGAATAAGTCCCAGATGAAATCAGAGCACACAGTTCTGTGATAAAACTTAATGGGACAACACAGTTTTGATTTTGAAAGTTGCATTTTCACTGATTGTGCACTGCAGTCAATTTACAATGTTACCAAAGTGACACTGTTACAATGACCAACTAAAATTCCTTTTTGTCAATAATCAAAACAATATGATTATGCTGTTGTGCCAGCATGAGGGGGGTATGTGTGAAGAAAGGTAGGGGCTGATTTCTGAGTACTGACCTAAAGTGAACTCAGATGTAAATAATGGTGACCTATTATTTTTGATAAATAGATAAATTTTAGGTGTATGTTGTGATTCCTTTTTGTTTTGGATGCAAGGTTTCCAGACATTTAATGCAATTTATGCTTTTTCTTTCATTTGTTCAGTGGTCCAGTAAAGGCAGTTGGCAATTCCAGAACAATTACATCATCAGAAGGCAAAGAGAAATCTTCTACCAGACTAAAGTCTATTTTTTGGGTATGTTAATCAGAATGATGAAGGTTCATTCTTATGTTAAGTTTTTGTGTTTCCTTATCATACTGAATACTTTACATTTTGCATGAGATAAGGTAGACCATGTTTTCTTATTTGCAGGTGTTGGTATATTTTGTTAATATTGAATTCTTCAGTGGTTCTGCTGAAGAATGTTTTTGGGTTTTGCATATATCTGCCAGTTTCACATGCATTATTATCAGCGGGTTTTGTTATGCCCATTGTGTTGTTGCAGTTACTGTTGTCAGACTGTGCATCGACTTTGGGTCCGACTAGGCAGTTTCACATGCATTATTATCAGCGGGTTTTGTTAAGCCCATTGTGTTGTTGCAGTTACTGTTGTCAGACTGTGCATTGACTTTGGGTCCGACTAGGCAGTTTCACATGCATTATTATCAGCGGGTTTTGTTATGCCCATTGTGTTGTTGCAGTTACTGTTGTCATACTGTGCATCCACTTTGGGTCCGACTAGGATATCTGATGCATTCTTTTGTCTGCGAAGCTGCCATTGGTTTATGGGTAAAATACTTTTGAGTGAATCACATGATTTCACAATAGGCCATTATTTGTGTATGATTTGGCCTTTGGGATCGTTTGATTGAACAGTGAGAACAAATTGAAATGATTCCACTTGTTCTTCTGGGTACCAAAGGAGGTCATATTTGGTTGATTTTTTTTTTTTTTGGCTTTGGCAATGGCAATGGCATATGTCACTGTGTCGTCACTGTAGGCATGATGTTTAAAGTGTACAGTGAGTTCCTTTACGCTTTTTTTAAAAGCCTTCTCATATGAGGTTGTTTATCTTTTTCGCAGTGCTAGTTTGTAGGGGATAATCTTTAGTGCAGTGCTTTATGTAGTAACAGGGGGAAATAGATACCTATGCATTTCAGTCGGCTTACAGTAAATGTCTGTCTGAAGTTTGTCAGCAAGTTTGGATTTGGTGTCTATTTCATTATTTTTTTCTGTTGAGGTCATTGAATCCATCAATGTGAGTTACAACTTGCATATGTAAGCAGCCAATTTTTCATATGTCCCATGACAATGTTCATGTATGATGGATCCATTTTGTTCCCCCCCGTATATATATATATATATATACATGTATATATATATATACACCACTCCCTCGATAACTCGCTCCCTGATAACTCGCAAACCTGCTTAAAATGCGGGGTCAGGCATGGATCCCAATATTTAAACCAGAAAATACCCCAAAATTGATCCCAATTGGTTGAACTTGAAGAAAATCGCGATCAAAATTGGTAACGCAAACTTGATATCACTCCTTTTATCGTCGAAAACGGTAGATGGGACCTAGAAATTTAATCAACATTATGAAATAATGACTTTTAATAAGAAGTCATATAATTTGTAACATTTTCTTTTCAAACAACAATCTTAGTCAACCGCAATTAACAATATTCAAGGGCATTTCGATCAATGAAAATGTTACTTACGCCAAGTGGAGGCAGTACTTTAATAAATAAATACCAATTAAATAATTTTTTTATCAATTGAAATTTGTGTTCTAGTTCTATTTTTTAGTTCCTTTTAAGTGTAATCATCATAAATGCATTGTGTCCTCTTGTAATGACAAAACGTAAACGTAAAATGTGTCAATCTACTGTAACAGTTATGTCTGGGAGCGTGTCGCTGAGAACCTAATTAAGTGCCCATTGTGTTTTGATATCGGACTAGCGGAAGCATCTGTTGTATTGTTCCACTAAATAAAAAGAGGGAGGCCCTCTTTTTATTTAGTGCAACAATACAACAGATGCATTTCTATTATCATGGTAATTACGTCTTCTGAATCAAATAAAGCAGGTGAAATTGAAAAAAAAAGTCAAAAGGCATACAAATCCTACAAGCTTAAGAACAAGCGGCACCGGTCGTATGTCGGGTAACTCATTCATTTGATCAATCGAACACTGTGATACATTTTATTGTGTACATATCTAATTAAACTACCTTAAAACTTACCTACTCAATCATAAATGTGATTAAAGATAGCAAGGCAACCAAGCGAAAAGAGTACTTCGTAAAATAATGAGCTTTGTTTCACAGATACGGACCATTGTGGGAAAAACGAGTTTCAGAGAATTCTTGAATTCGCATGTAGAGATATTCTTAAGCATGATAAGAAGTTTCACTATTACTTTTGCAATGAAATCATGGCATCAATATTTTACTAAATGAAAAATACAAAAATTGAGTTTTGACGCAGACGATTGTCTGACGAAATAAATGTTAACATGTTTTTGATAGAAAGGAATCTTGTTTGGTAGTGTATCAACAGTTAGTCTGGTTCCCTGCTTCGTAGACTCCTAGTTTCATGAAATACTATAATACAACACTCTGGGAACCAGACTAATCAACACACCAAAAAGCCATGACGTAATACACGAATGTTTTGGCATACCGTGTTTGGTTGTTGAAACCAGTTGCAATCATGTTATCGATCTTTCAGATGTTGGACATTTTGAAAATAAATGTGATATATAGATAATAACGAACAACTTCATTAGAAAAAGCGCTTTATTGACAATTTTTCTCGATTCTATTATAAAACGAGGATTCAGCCATTAAACAGCCCAGGACCCCCCCCCCAAGCCACAGGTGTTCGTTACAAATAAAATTAGGAGCCTAACCTGTAATAGTGTTATATTATCACAGGTTAAGCTCCTAATTTTATTTGTAACGAACCCCTGTGCCCCAAACCCCGCGGTTTTCTGGATGTCTAGCAGGTTTTTTGGAGGTCCCTTGGTAACTCGCGCCCTCGCTTATAGTGCGGTCTGTGTTTTTGGACCCCGATGTGCGCGAGTTATCGAGGGAGAGGTGTATATATATACCACATACATTAAAAATAACATGGCATTTAAAGTGTTGGTATAAAGCAATTTGATATACCAATACTATTGATATATCAAATTGTGATCAGCCCATGGCACAATAATACGTGTATATAAACATTCTAGTGACCATCTGCAGTTCATTCTAGATCGGTGATGAATTTCCACACATTAATCATTAGTAGTGATGTGTGAAAAAAACCATAAAAAGTATTAATAATCCTTGTTTTCTAAATGAATTTAATATGGTACACATTTTCATCACAATCCTTTCTGCTTTCTGTTCCCCCCTCCCCTCTCATTCCTAACGGACAAACTACACAGAAATGTGGAGTGAGAGAGGGAAGGAATTTGGGCTGGATTAAAACCTTGAAATAGAAATTACACCAAGTAGCCTACAAGAATATGGTTCGTCGTAACGATACATGTGCACTTTCCTTGGGATTTATCTACAGTGTTTATCAATGATACAAAGTTGCAAACCATGTTAACATTATATAGTAAATTCCTTGGTTATGTGGCACACATACTGTGATGTATTCAATGTTTCGTTGTTGTTGCTGTTTCTTAAACATACTATAATGTTCTAAAAATCCATTATTATTAATTAAATATGAAAATGTCCAAAGGCCTCTCTCTCTGTCTGGACCATCATAGTAAGATATGGGCTAAAATCGATGAAATGATGAACGTAGAGGATTTTCGTTTGTGTCATCCCATGATATCTCTTGTTACGTATGTGTAATTAAATTGCTTGTGTGTTAGTTTTAAAATTCTTTTTTATTTTATTTTTGTTTCATTGCATTTTATTGTAATGATTATTGCAGGGATTCGAAAATCTTTTTCAGTAATTCTGTTTAAGACGTAAAACGTATTACATTTGCAATATTTTTAGTTTACCTTGGTCCGCGGTAGTGTAAGCGCTACGCTAAAACGATTGGCTATTGCCAAGGTCATTTCGTCTAGTCTGGATAAACAATGTGTTATTTTTATATTTATTTCAGAGTGATAGTAGATAGGGGTTCTTCCTATGTGACGAACTGCATTTTTCTTATTGCGTGTTTCAAGTGTTAGGAGACCTCGTAGTCTGTCTCGCAAGAATGGGATGTTAATTAGGGTAGATATAATACACTTCCCGAGCGCATATCAATCAGTTGTATTCCTGATGCCTAGAAGGCCGGATAGGTTATTTTATTGTTGAGATCAAATTGTTTTTGAAATTCATTTGTGTTTGGAATTTAATAATTTATTCTCTAGAAAACCAAACGAGTGTACTGTTTTATAAATTCTGGGAGAAAGAAATTCAGTGGAAATTTATTCTGGAATTATTCGGAAACATAAACTGTGATTCAATTGAGGAATTGTTGATATTTTGTACAAGGACCACATCTGACGTCATCGCCTTCCATATTGGAACGTCGTCGAGATTTGAACTTGGATTCTAATAGAACTATTTAGTGATAGGACTTGTATTTTTCATTCTTAGGATTAAATTTTGGATTATATTCACAAACCGTAAGTCCTATTTTCCAATTTTTACATTGTTTTCTAGGGAAATAAATTATTTTGTTAAAATATACAAAGCTTGTTGTCTTCACTCTTTTCTCGTTATTATTGTACGAGCCTACACGTAACACTCTGGACTTATGAATGATGGTAAAAGTTAAGTCAAACCGACCAAAGGATGAGAGAGAGAGAGAGAGTTTATGGTCGGTATTACTGTTTGCTAAAGCAGAATAATGACTTAGATCAACTTTAAATATAATTAAAATATTTTAATTACCTCTTGTTGGTTCATCATTTTGCTTAGTTTCTATTCCATATTAATTTCCATGAGCCGGTATGTGAGTGGCTTAGCGTTCATGTGAATGGCATAGCTAACCTAGTGTTTGTAGTGCTCTACTTTTATTATTAAAACCATCTTTCATGTTTAAATGATAAGTGTGTTTTATATTGATTTAATCAATGTGAAGAAAAATAGAAATTAAAAGAAGAAAACATCAACTTATCAATATGCAATAGTGATTGTGAATAGCCACAAAATGCATAGAACTACATTTTGTAGCGGACACACTTGGGGATGTGAGGAGTTCATTCACTCGTTCAATACACAGATGCCTGTAGTAAATCTTAACTCCGTTCAAAGGGCAAATGTATGTATTTGTATGTGAAATAAATAAAATATATGTACAGTATGTACACTGTATCAATGATATACCACTTGTATCAATTTTTCATTAAAAGGAAACTCGGCAAGTCTCGTTTCCTTCTAATGAAAAATTTATACATCTCGTATATCATTGATACAGCGTACATACTATGTGTGTGTGTGTGTGTGTGTTTTTTTTGTTTTTTTGGTTGCTTTTGTTGGGGTTTGCAAAGTTGCAGGCTTTTGCAAGCCACATCCTGGATGCATTTCATAAGCTTGGCAGGAGATGCTCTCAAATCATCCACAGTTTATTACTCTTGCTGGAATAAAACCTATCACATATTCAATAAATATGCTTTCTCAGCCTTCAGCCTGAATGAGTATCAATAATATTATCCATTTATCTATATCCATACTGTGCCCATTCTGGGCATATTAGTCCATAAATGGTCTTTGTTAGACAAGTCTGGTTAAAAAAAATAGTCAGTGTAAGAAAAATATATTTATTTTTGTATTATACTTGCAAGAAAATATTATACCTTAATTTCGAACCTTAATTTTGGTGCAAAAATATTTCTACCACACCTTAATTTTATACATACCATACTACACTAATAACCATGAAGTCCACTGAAAGTGTCACAGTTGTTTTCAGTTTGTATAGGTGTGATGTTGGGCAGTGGGAAACAGTTTTGTTTCCATGTATTACCATCACAAACTATTTAAGCTGTCTTCATGACACTCAGTTGCATATTTCTTATTTAGACCTTGATTTATTCTAACAGGTACATTTTAAATTGCTAACTGTTAACTTTGCATCTTAGTTGTTTTCTTTCACAAATGAGCTGTCTTGCTGCTATGAATTATATTAGAATATTTCTTAAATTTTCAAAATGCTTTGTTAGATATTTTCACTTTCTGTTATGCACAAAACATCTGAATCAAAGACTTATTAACAACTATGGATATATAACGCTGAAAAGGTATGCACTAAATAACTAACATCAACACAATCTAAACTGCATACATTTTTCTTCACAGATGTGATTTTTTAAAAAGATTTGTGGTGGGAGCATTTATTCAGTAGCAGGCTGTGATGATAAAAATGATGAAAGTGTTGTCATGGCCATTCATTACCTGTACTGATGTTAATAATGGTGCCACAAGCAAGCATCATTCTTTGATTGTATTTACTGTGGGTCATGTTGCCATGATAGTTCTTAATTTAGAGTATGCCAGTGTGTGTAGTGGAAGAACAGCTGGTAAATGATTTCTTATCTTGCTCACTGTTGTTAGTTTATTAATAAACTGACAGTAGTTGAAATTACAATGGTTATTGAATTGGTGATAGCTGATCTTTAAATTCATATGTGGTATTTATTTTTATAACAGTTTATTTGATTTAACAGGTAACATACAAAGTTTAGACTTGCACCAGCTTCTTTCCAAATCTCCATGTGTGAACACTTTTTTTAACTGCCAAAAGTTACTTTCACATTTCAGTCATGAATTTTGCCAGTATTTTTATGTCTCATAATAAAGGCAAGTTACCTTGGTCAGCCATTGTACTGAGTGACATGTACTGCGTCCATGTCATGGTTTAGTGTCACATGCCAGTTGAGTTAGAAATGTTCTGAAAATGTTGCATGCGTTGATAACCCATTTACTGGTAATGGCACATGCTTTGACAACATTAATGCCTATTGGTATGTTGCTTTGCCTTATCACTGTAAAAGTAGTCAGTAGCCTTAGCAGAAGCCTGTTACCCCTTATTTGAACATAAGCCATCAAAACCCCAACATCCTCTGTCCGGGGCACTCTGTTTCAATCACTTTCCATGTGTATCATATCCTAATAGTGTCTGCCTCAAAGTCAAATGACGAAGCTGATTTCAACTACATCTACCAGCTATCATGGTTTTACTGCACTACGCACTCCAGCATTAAACTTTTTTAAATTGATCAATACTTTGCCATAATGAAGATGTTGAAGATTTCTTTTGTTTTCAAAAACTTGTATGGGATGATCTAGGTTTTTCTGGAAATGGAAGTGGTCAGTCTACTAACGCATTTTTCTTTTCTCACACAAGTGAAATAAATTATCATTGGTTCTTTAAATTACTGATACATTTCAAAGATATCATCCATAAAGTAGGTACGCAGAGAGTGGGTTGGTGAGGGGTTTTGCAAAATTGTACACTTGCATAATAATAAATTTTAGGACAATTTAAAAAATGTGCCCAATGAAGGTCAAATTTGATACGTATCTACAGTGTACAGAACATTAAAGTAAACTGATAGTTAAAAAGATAATCTTTAAATTTCAATAATGTGTTTATAATATGTAATTATGCTTTATTATTACAATAATCGATGACATTTTTGTGGCACATTGACAATGAACATTTTGTGGCTGCATCATTTCGAGTCATGTTAAAACTATAAATTTTAATGTAATTTTTATTTTTCTGCATGAGTTTCAGGAACCTAGAATGTACACAATAAAATATGTAAGCATGATAATCATGAACATACAAACACTGCTGGCTGTCTCAAACAATACTAAAGTACATTAACTAATTTTTTTTACATAATTTGACAAAGCTGGCCACAGGCTTGTCCCAGCTGTAACTTTTCAATGACGCGTTGGTTTTCAAAAATACTTGTTGTCATTATTTACATGAATAAAGCCATATGTTGTGTAGACTTCCACCCAGAAAGGGGATATAACCTTAAATGACATCAAGACATTTTTCATGCTGAAGTAACAGCAGATTTTAAATTATTGCTTTGATTTGTTTCAGTCAGTTTGGAGAAAGTCATATATTCAGCTGGAATTTACAAATTTATTTAAGAGAAGCATTCCCAATAATAAAATATACTGTTTGCCTGTTCAGTTCTCTTTGCTTTCGTACATAAATACACACTTTATTGTTTTTTGAAGACAAAATTCATGCCTACGACAAAGTCACAGACTGGCAGTTTGACATTAAGTTAAGTTAATGTGGCAGGTTAACTATTGTGATGTTAATGATCTTACCAATTTAAGATGAAAATATCCTGCCAGAAGAGAAAGTGAACAAATTAACTTTACTCCGGTTGACACCTTTGGAGTTAAAAATTCAAAATTTCCATGTATAATAACATGGAGCTAATACACTGGCCAGGTTGATTTCCAAAGTTCCACAGCATATGATAAAAACAAAATGTTTCTATGCTGCAACTATAGGCTAACAAATCCAGAATATCTGTGCAGGTAGTAATATGGGTCTACATACAATTTTCGATGTTTGAAAAGTTTCTGTAAGAATTTGGCCCTGAAATGTAAAAAATAATATTATACAAAGAATCAACTATTTCATTAAACAAACTTTTCTTGTTAATTTTCATCCTCATTAATATCTCTTTGATATGATGCTGATAAATGTGAGCAAAACCAACAAAGAATTAGTTAATAAAGACAATGTAATAAAATCCTTTATAACGGGGTTCTGGGTTGTAACCACAAATCTATATGATTTTAGATCTTATTAGTAACTTTAGTAAATTAAAGAGAAATTCTGTACAAAATCATTTGTTCCTTATAGTTAATTCCTTACTGAAAATTTTTTATCTTTCAGATCCAGTGTTGAAAGTTATTCTTATGATTGAAAGGAACTATGTTATTCTCCACTGAAAGCCATGTACAGTACCTGCTACAGATTGCAGATTTACACAGAGAATGTGACCTCTACTAAGTATGTTGGAGCACAAGAATAATTCTTCAGTCCTGAACAGAATTAATTTTTAAGGCTCACCAATTATTAGTACTAGACATATCTGTATAGCTAATTCATTGTACAATAATATTCAAAAGAGTGTGCATTTCTGATCACACTTGCTGATGTTCCCATGCTTTCACTCTTAATAAAGCAATACAGTGTGACCACGCTATAACACTGTAGCTGGGGTCCATAGAACTGGACTGTGTTATAGACCAAACCATGCTATAACCGACCAATTCAGTTACCTGAAGAAAATGATGCATTTACCTAAAATATGGCTGTCTGGAGGGGTTATAAAAGTGTGTGCAATAAGGTGCACTTTCGATTATATGAAGACAAACTAGTCTGAAAAACACTTGTATATTGACAACTTACATTTGTATAGTACAATCCATAATCTGTTAAATACTGTACTTGTGTATAATAAATCCATGAATTCGAGTATAGATCACATGTTATAAACTTTATGTTTGACTCACACAAATAACACATATTTATAAAAATAAAATGGTAGTCCTTGTTTTTATCTATATCCAAATGTCACTTAACAATTCACCACAGTTGGCACATGTAGCACATGGCTAGTGCTGTTTACATGCTGCATGTACATGTGCTTTAATTGGCCATGATTTTGGTCAGCTGGATCATCTTACCAAGTCTACCCAGGGGATGAGGCTATTAATAGGGAAATGAAAATTTGAACAAATTTAAAAGTTTAGCAAACATTTTTGCAAGATACCCCATCTTCAATTAACTTGACGGCTATATATATATGGTTTCAAAAGACTGGACATTTAATTTGTGCTTTATGCTGTTGTTGGTAGCGACTGTAAGCATATTTTTTCATGCAAAAATAAACTTTAAGGGCACAATAAACATGTTCCAGTCACTTTGGAAATAAAACAATCTATGAGAGGAGGACCAAACAGATGTCTGTTTCTTATTGCAGCAGTAACATCAAATAAATGTAGAACATTGATTGAGACTGACTTTTTTTTAATTTGCTTAGTATTGATACAGAATAATGGGTGCTTCAGTGGTGATCAGTTTTCTTTGAAGTTTCAGCAAAACTTTTTTTCTGTGTACATTTTAAAAACAAAAGGAATTAGCTGTCATTTGGTCAATTGTAGCAGTTACGTATGTTTCCTGCCTTCAAAGTTGATAGACCAACAAGTAGATCTCCGTTTCGAAGGATTGTTTCCCCGTGACATTTCTGGCGGCAGAGTAATGCTGCCTTCCACGCATGTATCAGAACTTTTTTTTTAAAATGGCCAGCAGACGATGAATACACAGGTGTTCTGTTTTGTTCTGACAGTGATTACTACAGAAAATATTAGTGAAAAGAAGAGCAAATTTAATTTTACCATCCACTACAGAGGTCAGTGAAAATAAATATATTAATTACTAGCGAGTGGCTGATAATCCGACACTATTTTGTCTGAATGATCCATTATGAGATAGTTCCTTGTGGGGTTGATATCCACTACCAAAAATGTTTTAAGAAAAAAGTGACGAGATATCACGGCACATACAGTACTCAAGCCAGATGTCAGAATAAGCAGATATTGATATAACAATGCACTGTTAAGAAAGTTTGTCAATATGAACAAAGAATTTGTTTATCTAACAATAGATACAAAATTCCAGTGCAGTTTATATCAAGTTTGCAGCTTCCTTTCATGATGCATTTCAATTTCTTCACTTGAAACCCAGTGATGTATATACAAGTTTAAACAATCAATAATATCGCTTGACACTTCCCCCTTCATCCCATGAAGCAGAAAAGTTTAGTTTTAATATACTTCTTAATGATTATTGCGATCAAAAAGTTTCATTAACGCAGGAACAGTTAAATGAGTTGCAATGCAAACAGGTTATTGCAGCTGTGTGTGATAGGGATCAAATTCTGAATTATGCACATTCTTGCCTTAAACGGTCCAAGTTACAGTAAATACTTTTATGGGTTATCTGAAAATTAAAACTACCCAACCGAAAAAGATTTTCCGACCCCAAGAAATAATACTAAACACCCTTGACAGAGCCCCTGATATAATCCTTGATATATTCGGGGGGACAATAGTCAAAATGCGCATTATTATTTGATTGTTTACAATCTGTTACAACTTTCATTTTCACAACTTTCACTGTCACAATCCCCCTTGACAAAGTCAAGTTGTTTACAATCATACATAATCTTTTTCGATGTCTTACACGCGTGCTCATAATCGTTTATGTTTTGTATTCGCATGACAGCTCTGACTCAATCGTCTGTGCTAGTGGAATGAATCGCTGGACGTTTGTATCATCAACACAAGCTAGCGATTGTTTCATTGCCTCTTGGAGTAGTTTAATAAACATGAATTCGGCTGCTAGTGTGTATCTTCCTTCAGATTTTCGTTCTTGTAATATTTCAAAATCATTTATGATTTTTTTCAGGATCAAGTTGATCAGAAAGTACTATATAATATAATTTTTTTTAATCGCAAAAATAATAGTATTAATATTTTCGGAATTCATTATATAATAATTATCTGCTTAAAAGAGAAGTTACCTAATGATGTATAAGCTGCATTCACTGCAGACATGTAGCAATATGATTGAAAAATTTTTAAAGCTACATTAAAAATCCAACACACACACACAAACACCATGATTTGGATCTAAAATTTACACACATTTCAGAAATATGTTGAATAAAATGCAGTCCAACATATTTTATATGAGAGAAGGCTACATAAATGAAGCAAACAGACCGTAGTGTGGATCTAAAATAAATCTGAGGGATGTTGTTGTGAACAGCTGTCGCAGTGTACATTGTACAGCTGGAAGTCAATAACATACCTGGAATTTGCATAACTATATAACCTACTAAAATTAACGCAAAATAATGTACATTAAATTTATATTAAAAGACATAAAATATTATTTTCTGTTACAAATTATGGTGATCCACACACACACACACACACACAAAAATCACAACGGTCACGTAATGTTATGCAATTTACCATACGAGTTAACTCCCTTTACAATACAAGGAAGACAGAGTTATCTCCTTTTAAAGAACTTCATCCCCAATTATTAAAACATCAACTGTAGCTATTAGAAATAATTCATTATCGTGTTTATACAAATAAAATTTAATTTTTCCGCTTACTTTTCGATGACATTCAAATAACTCTCTCATTGCTACCCTGTTGATAAAATACTTACAGCCATTTGCAAAAACCTTCGACCGGTTTAGGTCAATATTAATTTTGGTATATTTTTCTTGACTGATCCGATCATGAAGATTATCGTATTTCAGCATAAACTCATCTCTCAGCTGTTGAAGATAATCAAAATATTTGCTGTTATCTGATTTAATAAGCGAGAGTTTCATTCTATCAAATTTACTAAAACAAATACCTGAAATTTCATCATTACATTCAAATGATAATTGCTGGCCATTAACAATTAATTTTTTAAATTTGCTACTAACTCCATCGGCTAACATTAAATTTTTGAACATTATTTCTAAAGTTTAGACAAAATTAATTAAAGATGATATTGAGTATATCACCTCTGGTATTGGCATAGTGTCCAATATCTAACGTATTAATTCCGTCCTCACAATATCGTTTCTCATCAAAATTACTTAGTCCACGTTTTATAATTGTATCTGTTTCAAGATTATGGTGATCTGTTCTGATAACATTTGTTTTAATAAAATTAGTGAAGGTGTTTAGCGCTGCTTTAAAAATCATCAAATTTCATACACTTTTTTACGTACCCTTGAGGAATACCTTTTGCTTTTTTCGTCAATTTATTGTCATCTAAAATTGCAGCATACATTTTACTTTTTAATCCAACAAATTCCCTAACTGGCACAAACATAAATTCATCTTTCATCTTGCCGATGACTTTTTTATTTGCATCATCATGAAATCCACTATCTGCTGGATAATCCGATAAATCAAATAGGTCACGGCATTTATAAATATCTTGATAAACATCCTCACATTTTATGTTATATACAAGTTAATCGGTGTCAGTAAATAGCAACTCCAAATCTGGCCACTGCCTTTTGGTAAAATTATAGTGAAAGTTGTACATTAGCCATATTGATGTGTCAAGTACAGCTGCACCAACATAAATCGGTTTATTTAACTTAAATTTGTCTTTCGCTGCTGTATTGCAATAAGATTTTCATTAAATATTTTCATACAGACAAAACCGTCATCGTTGACTAATTTATTTCTGCGATTTACATCATTTACAATTTCAATATTGACTCGCTTTCTGATATTTTCCATAGTCTTACTAAACACGGAATTGTTCATCAACTTGAAAAAGTTTTTCTCAAAATCGGTCTTAGCAATAGCACTACGTTTGGTATTTAAATCAATATAATCTGCCATCCAACGAGATTGATTAAATTTTAGCACGTGATGAACTTTTCTCAGAATTAGCCCAGCATCTAATGCTTGTTTTAAATTTTTGTAATGTATTATGTAATTTCTTTTATTTAACAAATTTGGAACTAGCTTATTAACGATCAAACTTTTTGCTGTTGTCATTGCCTATTGTTCAGGCGATAATAAACTGTAATGGATCATCATTAACTCTGCACAAAACGGATAGTCGTTATGTAGATCATGTAACGAACTAGGGTAATCAAGATCAACTTCAACAAAATAACTGACATTTTCTGGGAGATTCTTTTCAGTTTCTTTAAGAAATTGATCTGGAGTTATCCAATGAAATCCACTACACGTCATTGGCTCTGACATTGCATAACCATACAAATTAACAGTGTCCAGATAAATAATATAATTTGACGGTAAATTTTTATCGTAATGTCTTAAATACTTATTGTTAGCTACCACATATTTTTTGGTTATAAGGCTAATTCTGCTGTGAATCCCTTTTTCAATAAAATTAAACATATCACCATCAGTTAAGAGATCCAATTCTATCCTACTTGTTTTTAGCAGAGCATCCCACGACAATCCTGGTGCAGAATAATACCAACACTGGTCTAATCCATCATTTTCATGAATAACTTTCTGAAAGCTCTCGAAAACATCAGCTAACAATAACACATCTGTTTTCAAATATAAATCATGATAATCACCAAGTGTCTTACAACCAAATTTATTCCAAATATCTTGTGCATATTTGTACTCGTCATCTGTAATATTTTCATTTTTTTAGCTGCGAGTAAAATTTATCTTTGTCAGGAAGAGAAGTTTCATCAAATCTACTCCAGTTGTCGAGGTACTCGTACGGAAAGACATCTTTCTTTGTCAGAACAACACAGTCTTCACCAAAGCAACTTCTCATATTACCAAAACTGCTACAACCTTTTACAAGCTCATCCAATGGTGCTGCCATAAATTGCAGACTGTCTATGAAATGTAATTTGGCGAGCGTAACTGACATATATTTTTCAAAATTGTTTGGAATACATTTTATTACATTATTTAATTTTAGTTTAGATTTAATTTCCTCATCGCCAAATGCTTCGACAATAATATGACTATCATAACCACGAAAATTATGTAAAACAACAGGAATAAAATCTGGCACATGAAATTTCAAATTACAATTATTATGTGCTGCTCCTCGATATTGGCCAGTTAGATGACAGTGATCGTGTACTTTATCGTTACCTAGAAGTTTCTCGCAGATATGACAATTAACTGCCTTGTCAAAATCAAGTTGTTGTTTGGATGTTATTTTTATTGGAGCTGTTTTAGATAATCTGTTGAAAATTTTATTAACATCGTCGAGTAAATTTTTTAGTAACCACACGGCAGGACTTTCAGATTCACCATTTTTACATCTGTACAATTTTATTGGACTTGAAAAATTATCGTTAACGCAACAACCTACTTTATAAGCTGCCACACAGGGAACATGTTGTTGTATTTTTCTGGTGCTTGATTTATTTGGATCATTTTCTGCGCCTGCCACAGGGACAAGTAAACACTCGATGTCAGCATAAATAACAAACGGAATACTTAATTTATGATTATAATTTTTAAATTTTAATATTTTTTTTTCTCTGTTGGCGTTGTTATTTTTTGAACATTAACACAGTATTTAACACGATCTTGAGGTTTTTCATTTTTAGAAAAACCTTGCAAACAACGATAACAAAAATATTTCTTATTTTTATATTTATTATATTGTCTGCCAACTAAGCCGTTAAAGTTTTTTTTTTATCCAAACGTAATGTCCTTTATAAGACAGCAAGTTTATTGTGTTTTGTGTAGCTTTTTCTGAGATGTATCTGGGATAACATTTTCACGCTTGTCAAGACCAAACACATTTTGCTTTTCAAACTTTGGTATTTGATTTTCTGCAACTGGAAAGTCAATGCCATTAAAATTTAATTTTGATACGTGACTAATATACATGTGGACGCGATCAGCATTTTTTCTGCTGGAAATATCGCATTGCAGAAAGAATAGCCCACTGGAAACATTTGGTATCAGAGTTCTTTACGTCTATGCAACATTTTTTGTTTATAATTTTTTTAGGGAGATCAACGTAAGAACTACCGCGAAGTACGTTATATCTTGCTGTGTGAAATTAAACTTCTTTTATCATTTCAAATTTCCAACCTGATCCTGATGCAGTAAATTCTTCCAATTTTTTTTATTTATTTCCTGATGTATTTCATCGGCGACTGAGGAAATATTTGTTCCAGCTAATATTTATCATGATTTAGCTGTTAAATATGGTTCGGCAATCTCGTTGCTGAAATCTACATTATGTAACTTTGATAAAATAACATGATACTGTACTATCAGTTTGATACTTTTATGTACTGCAAGTTCTCGCGTTACAGTCGGATATAAGAGATGAAACAAATTTGTACAGTTAAAATTTGCTAAAATATTTTGATTATCAAATTTATAACTGTTATCAAATCCTGCAAAAGCGGTAGCTATTTTTGTAGGTTCTCCTATAAGGCTCTTTTTGGCTATATCTTGCAATTTCAGTATTGTTATATAACATTTTATATATTTAATTGATATCTCACCGCACAATGCGAATGCGCTAGTTGAAAAATAAAACCAATTAGAGATATAAAAATGCTTGTATTATAATGACACAAAATCTAACAAGTGCAAGCGAGCAAGAGTATTATCATGTTCATCCCAAGTACAACTTGTACGCAGAAAATATGTTAGGGTCGGTGATACATATCAAATACGGAAAACTGTTTGGTAAATTAACACCAGCTGGTTATAAGATCAGCGTAAAAGGTGATTATGACGAGCGAGTAGAAATGTTTAGGAAAGATTTTATTTACACGCTGTTTTGTGATGAAATTCCAGAAGGACAACAAGTATATCATGTTAATGATGCAATTACTGATGACAATATTAAAAATTTGTTATTACAAGAAGAATTTCAACCTCACCCCGTGTTCGATTTGTATGAGGCTAATTATCAAGGAATTATTCGAAATATCCAAACAAAAAAAAAATATTAGGTAATTTGCAAAATAGTGGTTACCTTAGAACAAATATCAGAGGAACACTAACCGATCAAGTTGGTTATTACAGCCATAGATTTGTTTATGAAACGTTTGACGGATCTATACCTATGGTTTAGTGATTGACCACGTCAACGGTATTAAAATAGATAATTGTCTAGAAAACCTTGAACTTGTCACTCAACAAGAAAATATCAGACGAGGAAACACAGGTAATAATTTTAGTAAAGGTAAACCTGTTGCTTCAATAAATTTAGAAAATGGAGAAAAACTAAAATTTTCTTCAATAACAGCTACTGCAAGACACTACAAGATAAATTTGGCAACAGTCAAGAGAGTTGCAGATGGCAGAACAAGATTAGCAACATCACAATCAACCTTTGACAAAATCATCTTCAAATACGACAATTAATTATATTTTCCAGCTGGTTTTTAGTTAGCAATTATGAGCAAACATTAACACATCATTTTTATTAAATTTTAACGTCATTACTGCTCTGTCATTAAGTTTATTTTTTTCTGCCGCTGTTAGCAGAATTTTATTAGAATCACCTTGCATCACATTAACGTTAACAGAATAAAAACTATATCCCGACAAACATTTTCGCACTGCTTCGGCTAATTCTCTGTAATTTAATATATCAACTTTCTGATGATATTTTATCTCAATAGTCATTTATAATAATAAATTAGATAAAAATGTATTATATATGAACTTGATGAAACGACTTGCTGATATAATCGCAGACGATAATTTCACAGCAGACGATGCTGTCTCTGGTGATATAAAAATATGTGAGTCTGTTGGTTACACTGAGGATGACATTTTATTTAACAATGACTACGAACAAAACGAAATCATAGGTGTAGTTGATAAAAAAAATTATAGCAGACCGACAACTGGACGATGTGATGCTAAGTATCATATCACAAAGAAAATCTCGAAAATTTAATTTTTCAGTAGATGAAAATC
Source organism: Megalonaias nervosa (assembly GCA_016617855.1). Classification (NCBI taxonomy): domain Eukaryota; kingdom Metazoa; phylum Mollusca; class Bivalvia; order Unionida; family Unionidae; genus Megalonaias; species Megalonaias nervosa. Next base: position 101,418 of record JAECUM010004495.1, read on the forward strand.
AGTCTTTTTGATGGCTGATAAAACCCTTTTTAAATACTAAATTCCAGACCGACAGAAAAATATAAAATTTGACTTTATATTTGTCAAGATATTTAACATAATGATGATCTCTGACGATCGCAGACAATATCTAATATCGTTATGTAAACCAGTAAAATGTAAATTTATCAAACGTAAATACAAGGAAATTTATAACAATATTATTTCATATAGATTTAGTTGGAACCCAGCTGTTAATCTATCGATGTACCTGCGCCACTTGACAAGGCTTTTATTACCTTTTTCCTGATAACGTTTTCAATAACAAATATATCTTGCTCAGTTTTTTGTAGTTCCTGCTCGTAAAAACTACCGGTTATTGGCTCACCCAATAAATCCTTTAGCGCATATGTTACAGGTATTGTCAGTAAAACTTTATCAACAACAAATACTTCTTCACTCCAGTTACGAGTAAATCCTTTTTCAAATGTTTTTTTCGTCAGAGAAATTCTAACTCGATCACCAACTTTAAATTTATGTCTGCGATACATGTTTTCATTTGCAAGAATTGGATTTTTAATTGCATCGCTTGGTGACATTTTTATTGATCTGTGCTTTGTGTTATTATAATTATCAACAATCTGCTGTAGATCGTCGATGTATTTATTTGTATTTTTAGCTGTCAAATGTTTATGTATCAGTTCGTTTAGTGTGCGGTTAAATCGCTCGACTACTACACTTTTTCCTTCGTTTCCTGTAACATACTTTGTAATGTTATTTTGTTCCAGAAATTGCTCAGATTTTTTTATTAAAAAACTCCGCTCCGTGATCAGTCCAGATTTTCTTTGGTTTTCTTTCCGTACTAAAAATGACCCGTTTTAACGCATCAGTTATTGATGTTTCAGTTTTATTCCAAACAGGTACACTAAACGCATATTTACTGAAAACATCAATGACGTTAAAAAGACATTTCTTTGGAGCACCATCAGCGCCAACGTTAAATTGAGCAAGATTTGACACATCAACTAAATCTATCGCCCGGATATCGTCAACGGCATTTGCGACAACTTTACGTCGCGGGAATTGTATTTTTAGGTTTATGTAATTGAGACGCAAGCTCATCGTATAATTCTTTTCCAAGACCTAACTTATATTTTGTTCCTATCATTGTTTGAACTAACCTTCTATCAAATCGTTCTCGCAAATTTACAGTCTCCATATCACGTAGTTCATCTAGCATTACTTTATCACAGTCTGATTTTGAGCTCTCTGCACGAACGTTATCAGGACGTTCAATATCACGATAACAAATATCATGACGCATCGCTATTGCATCAACTTGATTATAAGGCTCTTATCCTGGTAATGGATTATCGTTTTCATCTACTTGTTTGTCTAGTGGATTGTACGGCCCAGTGTATTTATGGCCAGGCAATGTCCAATCTGTTTTTGGTTTTGGTAATTTTCCAATAAATTTGTGAATGTCAATACCGCTGCCAATTACCTCAAGGCGACCGCATGATTGACAGTACGTAACAATTTTATCTTGTTCGATACAAAGATTTTTTTTTATAATCACAATCACAATTACATTTCATTTTATTTTATTCTGTCGCATAAAAAAAAATGTTTGGTTTTTTTTGGTAGGTTTTTAGTCATTTAATCATCTACTAAAATAACCTTGTCAGGGCACATTCCAGCTCCATATAATTTCTTTAAAAAAATACTTTTAATTTTCCTACCGCAAACAGCGCAAATGCTTTTTAACATCGTTCTATTATTTTATGTTTTTTCCGTTGTCTCATCCTTATTTGATGTTTAAATTTTACAATTGAGACAGTATGTTGACATATTCCTTAGTTTAGATAAAATTAATTGCAATCTCATCATTAACATGAGAAGGTTGCTTGTCAAGTTGCAAAATAAACTTTCAAAAATCAGGGGATTGGGACATCTGTCGGATAAACATAGCACAATAATAACCACAAGCTGATGTTCCAACCGGCTGTAGTTGATTAGACGAGTAATTGATTTTTTTTAATTTTTTAAAAATATATTTTTTTATAAGATCACTCGGAGGAAGTCCGAACGAATCAAAATAATTATTATCGTAAACAGCAACCCAGTGAGTGCCGGATCCATCATCGAAGTTTCTATGTTTCTGATACACAAACCACCTGCTGGTACATTATTTAATTCGTCTTTGGAATATACTCCACGAAATCCGACAATGTCATTCAATTTTTCAATTATATCGAAATTACTCAACGGCGGTGACTTCGTCACTGGCGTCAACGGCGTCCGATGCCTGATAAAGTCATTCCACGTCCTATCCCTATCAGGGTTGGAATTAGACTGCCTGCTAACCCTGCTAGCAGCGGAGCGAAAGGAATAATTCCTCCTTGTTTTGTTTTTCTTGGCGACTTCATTTTTTTAGATTTTTTCGCTGGCGATTTCTTCGCTGGCTATTTCTTTTTAGCTGGGATTATATTATTTATTGTTATATAAAATTTGTTTCATTCCATAGCCGGATACCGCCTTTTAGTTGCTCCAGACACTGCCCCTGACGCTCACAGTGCCGGTTGAATCTTTGGTAAAATCACAGAAAGTGCTGGTCCAAAAATTCCGCCGTGTTTTGCCATCGCTGTTATTTGCCCAACGGATAGTTTGAGAACAAAGGGTTTTCCCTGATCGAGTTTATTAATCTGCTGTTGAGTTAACATTACTTTCACTGCGGCGGCGCTGTCAGTCCCCGGAGACTTTTCATTAGAGAGACAGAATTACGTTTGGCAGCCGCTGCTGATAATTTTTAATTAGGCTGTGCGTTAGGTATATTTCTCTATGTCTGTATTCCGTTTTCATTTTATGCTTGTTTGTTAGATTAAACTTGCACAGTCATCTTTCCCTTGATCGCATCAATTGTCAAGAATCTATCACTGACAACTAGCGCATAGACATTATAGTGTTCGTCTGGCGGCCTGTTAAGCGTCCAAGTGACTTCAATATCAACAGTCGATCCAATAACTCGTTCTTAATGCTTTGATATGTCAAAATAAAAGATAGAATACAGTGATCGAAATTCCCCTACTGATATCTGAGACCCACTGTCAGCGTCCTGATATTTTTGCATAGCCTCCATGAGGTACATGTACGGCCGAGATATGTATTTTGTTTCATCGTCAACAAAACTGCATTCGATTGCACGTTCGGGATATTGTTTAGAATTTACTCTAACAAATATTCGTCTGACGTTTGGGTTATCAAATATAGAGTTGTTCATTTCTTGATCATTACGACGTGCCTGTCGTTGAAATACAACAAACAAGTGTCGCGGTAATTGTTCGCTTGACGCAATTGTAACACACCAGGTGTAATCAATTGCGTTAGGAATTGCTGTTTGATAATTTCTGTTTTGCTGAAAATATATTTTTTTCGTGTACGCCATCAGTAATGATTCGAGTTCCAACGTTTTAGCTACAGATGGAACAACTCGTGGCATCCACAGCGCTAATCTTGTAATAACAAACTGTCCTTCAGCCACACCAACAGCGTGCACTATAGAATCGTTTTGATCAGCTCGATCTAAAATAAGTGTATGTTTTATCCCGCGAAAAACTTTGTTATACTCGCGGCAGAATCCAAATATTGTGCTTAACGGAAGCATCATCGTTATTTGGCGAAATTCTGCAGCAGATGCTTTTCGTTTGGCATATCCCTCGTTATAGTCATGTCGTCGTATTCTTGTAGCAGCTAATCTTATTGCGGCTCCGATATCAGCAACTGCATTACCAGCGGGATTAGCGATTAGATTATTATTGTCTGGAGCAGGATCACCAGCACCAGTACGAAATTCGCTTGAAACAGTTTTCCCAAGTGAGGTATCTTTAAAACACATCATATTTGTGGCCATTGATCTTGAATAATCATCGCTGAACGAGACGATATTTAGTATCGTACTCGCTACGGGCAAGTGCATTGAAATATCTTCCACTGTCTGATTGGCCAGTTGGTACCGTGCACTTTTAAACAAGCTCCAACCGTTATTGACAAGTGCAATTTCTGCACCAGCTGCAATATTACCGTCTACCGCAGTTAGTGATTGACCACGCACTTCCAACACCGCTTTGTGTGGCAACGAAAACACATCCTCGTCTCTTGTGCTAAAAGTTCTGAAGCTAGCTTTATTTGGTTCGTTTGAGTTTTCGTCGAGATACTCGACATACTCGAATTCTGTCACTGTGTCGTCGGTATCATGGTCTTCGGCAAGATCAAGATAATTTTTAACTGACATTATTTATTTTATAATCTACACAAAATTTAAGTAACTAAAAAGCTGCAGCAGTTATTCTTGTTATCTTTACAAGTTTGCGCATTACCTCTTTACCACGTGATGACAGTATTTTTTGTTGTTGTAGCTATCATAGCTCGTTCTGTTCCCGCTGTTGCTGCAATATCTGACATTGCTCGTTTTACTTCCGCGTTTGAATTTGGGCTGCCTTTAACTTTATCAGCGATCTTTTGTCCTACTGCACTAGCTGCCCCCGTCGCAAAAGCTTTACCTGCGTCAAGTGCGCGATTGGTGCTACTTTACGCGCAATTCCTGGGATATTTTCAGCTATTTTTGTAAATATATTTCCAAAAAATCCACCTATAATTTTTTTTCTATAAACTTTTTTTTTGTCTCATCTTTGTTATTAAATTAGGTTTACAAAATTTACGCCGACGACTACGTTGTGATCGCGCGTAGGCGTAAATAATACGTGACAATTTCATTGTTAAGATCTATTTTTGTCGTCCTGATTGATCTGTTAGTTGCAGTGTTATGTTTGTGATCTGGTTTTCAGGAGTAATCGGATAGTATATTATTTGTCGAGGAGTAATTTGCATCAGTGAACCAGGCGGAACATCTGGTGAAAAACTATAGATTGTTTGACCTTGACTTCCTAAAGCAGAATACGATCCTGATGCAATAGAGCGATTGATTAAAATTGTATTTACTTCTGTTGTGTTAACCGGTAAATCTACATCAAACGATATACTTTGTTCTGTAACGCTGCCGTATCTTTGGTTTTTAAATCCTAGCAACGATGCGATACTAGTCGCTAGTGAAAAATCGATTATCAAATGATTTTTTAATGCGGTTCTGGCTCGTAGTTTATTATAGTTTAAAGTTATTCAAAATTGTCTGCGGCAGTGTATTTTGTTATCAGCTCTCTTATCGTTTTGTTGAGATCAGTTACATTATATGCTCCCTGTGGTATTTTGACTGATACCCAAGCACCAGAATTAAATGTAAAGTCGTCATTGACGTTTGTTTTCACATTTACCATAGAATGCCATACCGTAGCAGAAATCAATCCGATTTCGTACTGTTTACCGGGATCCAGTATTATTGGTGGATTTTAATAGACATAAAAGTTTGCGCTGTTTCTTGTTGTTTGCGATGAATCAAGCAATAGTGTTGCTGACATTTATAACAAAGTTGTTAGATGAGATCGCTATGTAAAATTTCATACACGTCTGCTGTCAGTAATTTACTATATCTTAGATTATCTAATATATCAGCAATTTCGTTATCGATTTCAGTGCTTTCATTTCCAGCTTCTTTTGATGTTATTAATAATATAAGTCGGTCAACCAGTTCGGCGTTTCATGTAAAAACTTTAACGCCAGATCCAGTTCTTCTTGTAATCTTCTATCTCGTCCGATTTCGTATTCATTAAATAGTCTTTTAAAAGTCCAACGTTTACTGTAACCTCCTGGTTTATTTCGATATTGTTCTGCTGTTTTAAACATTGTTTCAGCAATAATTCCTTAATTTATAACATCATATTCTCTTAAAAAATCTTCATTTCTTCTAGCTTTTTTATTATTTCATCAGCATTTAACCCAATTTCTATAATCCTTATTATTTTTCTGTTGAATCTCTATATTCTTCATCTGACCAATCTCGAATTTTGTTAATGTCTCCAATATTATGTTTGCTAATAAAGTTATTATATTCTTCATTTGATATTTTATCACGCGCATTTTTTTCTATAAAATCTTATCTGATTCTTGATAGGCATTATTTCCATGGTAGATTCAGTCATCTTTTTTTTTGTTTCTCAGCTAATTCCTTAGTTTCCTCTGATAAATTTTGTATCAACCTTCTTAACTCGGCTGTATTAACCGTCAATCTTGCAATAGAACGTTGTATCTCAAGAGGGTTGTTTATTAATCTGTCAAATTCAGCCTGTCGTGCAACAGGACCAGCAATATTTCCAACAAGTTCCTCTTTTGATCATTCTCCTAGTAAACCTAACAACCCTTTTTCTTGGAATTTTTTTAGTTTCTCTGGAGATAATGCTGATATTTATGGTTGTTTACCGAGTACTGCTTCGGTAACAGGTTTAAAAAGTTTGGTTGTTTCTTCTTCTACAGCACGTTGTCCTTGACGTGCTTCTTCCACTTTTTTCTTAAAAGCAGCTGAAGTTGTAATAAATTTCTTTAGTAATTCAATTTTTTGTTGATGCTTGTCCATTGTTTATTTTTTATATGCGATATAAAACTTTTCTAGAGAAATGTGTCGATACAACAACGAAACAATTTAACTGGATCACGCGCTAGTTTATCAAATAAAATGAAATTGTATTTGTCTTTAGTTGCTTGATAATATAATTCAATAAATTTATCTTTTGTTACATCACCGCATTGCTCGTTTGCAACATTTCTCACATCAACATTATCTAGTCCAGGAAATAATATAAAACATCTCGTTTTTCGCCTAATAAATCTGTCAAAGTTGTAAAATCCTTGCGCGAGATAAATCGAGTTACATTTTTTGTTACGCGATAATGAAAAATCGACTTAATCTTATTCATCTCCTCGCTGTTTAGCGGAATATCGTCAAATACAATTATTTTATGCTCGGACGAATCAAGTTGGTTGACGGGGATTAATTTCTCCGGTTGTTTTATTAAAAATATATCATCGCCAGCGTCAAGCTCATCACGAAGTTTATCGTTGTTTTCGCGTAATAACTCGTTTTTGTCTTGTTGCTGATTAATTGTGTAAATATATACTTTATCGTAGTTAAAGTTATCGTTGAGTAAGAGATTTAGCAAAAGTTTTGTTTTACCAGAGCTTGTACGACCAACAATAAGATAATGACAATATGGAAGTTCGTTATTATGTTTATGTTTGATTAATCGTTCGGTGTCAAAATTTAATATCGTTGACTTCGCCATTGTTGTTATATAATTTTATGTTATATAGTTTACATAATATGAGTTATTACACAAAGTTTGGAACAACACTTACATGATCTGTTTCCGCTGACGAACCAATAATAACTGATACGTCATCGCTAGTCAAAAAACCGGCGACACAATGACAGAAAACCTATTTATTTCAAATCAACGAGTTCTAGGTTTAGAAACAAATTATCCTCCAATAAATGTTGTTGATACACAAGCTGTAAGTTATGCACAACTAAAAACGATCGATAATAACAAACTATCACTGACAGGAGGAACTTTAAGCGGTAACTTGGATATGTCAGGGAAAAAATAATAAATTTAGAAACCGCGTATCCGCCAAGAAACTTAAATCAAACACAAGCGGTAAGTTATTTACAGTTGAAGTATGTTGATGATAACAAGCTTGATAAAACCGGTGGAACTGTTACAGGTATTATTAACATGTCAAGTAAAAAAATTATTGGGTTGGAAACCGAGTATCCACCAGCAAATGTTGATAGCACACAAGCTGTGAGTTATATGCAACTAAAATCCATTGACGATAACAAGCTCGATAAAGCTGGCGATACAATGACAGGTAACATTGTAATGAGCAATAACTCAAAAATAACTGGATTACCGACAACTTCACCACTAGCTAATGAGACTGATGCTATTAGTTACGCTCAGTTAAAAGGAGCATTTGTTCCGTATTTAAGACAATCCGGTGGACCAATGTCAGGCAATATAAATATGAGAAACAACAAAATAACTACGACATATCTTCCAGTTACCATAATGATCTAACGAATAAAGCGTACGTTGCTAGTGTATCTGGTGGTGGTGTGAAACAAACCAAAAACAATGTTGGGTATAACACTTTTTAAGGCAACTGATAACCAAGTTGGGTTTGAGGTAAGTGCATCATCATATTATCCTGAAAATTATCCTTATCACGCTTTCTCTGATAGACAAGAATGGACTACTAACGGATAAGTTGAAAACTTTTGGATCAAAATTAAATGTTCCATTGCAGTTGCTATTTGGCAATTTCATTTGCGAGGTCGATTAAACTCTAGCAGCAGGGAGGGTGAACCCTACAAATGGGATTCGAGCAAACCTATCTAAAACAAAGATTTCACACGAAAAAATTTTTTAAAAAAGGCGAATAACGTCAAACTGAAACCTCTAACTTTCCGTGATGAAATCACCGGGGTTAGTTCGCGCTGTTACTTCGCCGTTGACTTCGTGTTTATAAAGTTTTGTGAGTGATCGTTTATGTAATCGTGCGCGTCATTTTTGTTAGCCCACCCTCCTTGCTGCTGTGGTTTTTATCCAAATATTGTATCAAGTCCGTTACGATATCTCGACCTCGGATCATGTAAATTTATTGTTACAAAACCAAATGGGGTAGCTTGTGCTTTTGAAAAAAAAGTGTTTGAACTTAATCATGTCCATGTCCCCTGAACACCAAGTATAATAAATATTTTGCAGCGTATGATTATCAACTCCGTTAAACGCAACTAAAATATTACAGTTATCTCTGATCACTTTTGGAATTTGTGTATAACTCTGTGTAACATAAATCACGTCTGTATTTTTATGTCTACCTCGAGAAAATATCCTAGCTGGATTTGATTGTTTGTCCAACATGACATCATCGTACACTACTAAATTATTAATACTTCCTTCAAGGTCATCTACAGATGGCGCTTCATCAATATCGGTGATAAAATCAATAACGTCACTGCCTTCATTCAGCAACTTTGCATTTTCATTAAAATCTTTAAGTACTTCATAGCATCGCTGATCATCTACAGATGGTGCTACTAAATATAATTTATCCCACTTTAGCCATCTCATTATCAGATTAAGCAGTAATTGTGTTTTACCAGACCCGGATGGACCTATGATGATCATTCTGATAGAATTCGGTAGCGCTAGGTGATGCTTAACTGGCTCTTGTTTTCGTGTCGCAGAAAAGTCAATTATATCCATAATAATAAATGATATGAATTTATATTGCGTTCGATGCAGGGCAGCCACGTCCACCACTGGATTAACAACAATAATAACAAAAAATAAAAAACGCGCACTGACAGGCAAGTGTGAAAAGTGTGGCACAAAAAATACAAATTTATTTCTAACAAATACAAAGTCGGCGGTGACGCTGCTACAGCGTTGGGAAATTACCAGGATTACCGTGGGCGAAATATCCCGGGGAAAAACACTTAGCGGGTTATAATTATTGTGGGCCTGGGACTCGTTTAGATATTCGTCTTGACGATCAAGATCAACCGCGACCTGGAGAATATCCCGTAAACAAGATTGATCAAGCGTGTTACGTTCATGATGTCGCTTATCGAAGTAAAGATTTACAACAGCATCTCGCCGATATCAAATTAATTCATGCCATAAATAATACAAAAGATAAATCGTTTCGAGAAAAATTAGCTGCTTTTCTGGTAAAAGCTGGTATGAAAGGTAAAATTATGTTAGAGGCTGGGTAATTAATTATATGATTATTATAATGGAGTCCATTTATTATTCCCCGAGAGGATATTGGAAGGGCAAAGCAGCGATTAGTAAACTCGCCGAAGTTGCAAAGGTTTCACGTGCTGTTGCTGCAGCGTGGTTAGCACGACAAGCAATATGGCAAATTTATCTACCGCCACCTAAAAAAATTCAGTATGCACATTTTGATGTCAGCGTTCCCAATGAAGTTCATCAAGCAGATATTTTGTTTTTGCCACATGATACTATTAAAACACGTGGACTTAAATCACGCACATACAAATACGCTTTAACTGTCGTTGACGTTGCAAGTAGATATAAAGAAGCAGAACCACTGTCAACAAAGACAGCAACTGAGGTTGCATCTGCGTTTGAACGAATTTATCAACGTGGTGGTCTACGATGGCCACGGTTGCTACAGGTTGATCCTGGCAAAGAATTTCTCGGTGTAGTATCATCGTTGATGAAAAAACATAGTGTCAAAATCAGACGAGGACACACCGAAATTCATCGTGATCAGGCAATCGTTGAAAGATTTAATCGAACACTTGCTGAGCGGTTATTTGGATACCAGTATGCGAAGGAAATAATTTATACAGATATAAGATCTCGTGAATGGGTTGCAAGATTACCAAGTGTGATAGCTGCGTTAAATAATGAAATTACTCGTGCAACTTCTATGAAACCTTCTAATGCAATCACAAAAAAATATATACCCCGTAGCGATGGCTACGGACAACAACGTGAATCTTCCTCTGAACCAGTATTAGGTAATGTGACTGTAAGGTATTTATATGAACCTGGTGAACTTGAAGGGGGTAAAAAAAGAGCAACTGATCCTATCTGGAGTGTGACCACACATAAAATTTCTAGCGTGGTAAGATCCACTGGTAGACCTACAATCTACAGACTAGATTCGACGGCTCCTCAACGTGGATTTGTACGTGAACAATTACAAATAATTCCTAAAGACACACAATTACTACCGCGTTCACTTTTGTAAACTAGCACCCCGACGTCGATTACATTGAAGACAGGTCAGCGTCACATTATCACGTGTATGACCAAGATCACTATTAATTCTATCCACGGTAAATTGTTTTGGATTATTACTCGAATATTCCCATAGCATATTACAGTTACAAATTACACAACGATTATTCTGTCGTTGTTTTAGAGTGATAATAAATTCAACATCGACATTAAAATCACGATTATTTTTTTTTTGGTCACATTGCTTATAACCAAATAGTTTTTTTTTCTTATTGCGCCAATAACACCTTCAGTGTCACTGATAGTTTGATTATAATTTTCTGTGGAGTCTATGATAACTCTGTGTAGATATTCTCCTGACTCTAGATACTGCTAGATAGACTAAATTTGACCGCTCGATTCTGTCATCGACAATCCAGATATTTGTATCAGTAATAGTTAGTCCTTGTGATTAGTGGATCGTTATAGCATATCCTAGCTTCCACGGTGAGTTATTCATGTTCAACGCGCTCTCAACAACATCAACATCAACTAAAACAATATCATTCAATACAAGATTTTGTTTTTCATTTGTTCCCGGAATTTCAACTTCAATATTCTGTCGTCGAGTATCCGCTGGGCGATAACATAATGGTACAGGTAACGTTGGAAATCTTTCCTTGTGACGCAGGAATAATTTTTCTTGTAATTCATCACGAACTATTTTTCTACTCGCAACTATTAAATCATTTGGTCTCCATAAATTCCAAAAATCATTTACAGGAGTTTCCGGAATTATTTCACGTATTATCTCACATTGTATTTTATCTGGCTGTAGTCTGATTAATCTTTTAAATTCTTTCAAAGGTTCATCGATGGCTCTATGATCATCATTTATTTCTTCGTAATAATCCACAGACGTTTTTAACCACTCATGTGGAGATTGTCCGACGAAAGGTGGTGGTTGACCATGATCGCCGCACATAATGACCGCAGTATTTTTTGTCAGTAACCAATCAATAAATATTTTTAATGTTTCCAACGACACAGTACAAATTTCATCCCAGATGATGATTTTGGGAATATATTTCTCGCCCATTCGCTCAGGCGTCCACGTATCTCCACACCATCTGAAGAAACTATGATATGTACATGATTTTACTCCTCGTTGTTTTATTTCTCTTGCTAGTCTGTGTGTAGGTGTCAACACAATCATATCTAAACTCCGAAATAATTCAATCGCACGTGTTGTTTTACCAGATCCTCCGGGTCCACTGAGATAAATGGTTTTATATCTAGCCACGGGGTCGAATACACACGGTGATGTTGATACTGGTATTTGATTGTCATTACCGTAGTATGTCTCCGCGATATCAACGTCGGCTGTTTCAGAATAATCGAGTATACTTTCTTGTTTTATTCTCCATGATCCCCATTCGCCGCTACCGAGTAACGGTTTTACCAAATCTAAATATTTTTTATCCACATAAAATGAATCCGTAGCAACTCTGACAGCGTAACAAGGAAATCTATTTATCATCGATAATAAATTTGTAGAAACGTAAGCAAGCATAGAAGATCTTAAATGAGTAAATTGTGGCGACTCACCGTCGATATAACTCACTACTGTTACCTAGTTTGGTTCCATCTGACAAATAAGCATTGCTTCTGCTTATAAACGTTCCTTTGTTCGTTGTATCAGTAATTATAAAATCTAACTCAGCATCATCCATGATTAATCTTGCACAATGCCGTTTATGATCATACGAACCACCTTGAGTAAATTTACCAATTATTTTTCTACCGAGATCTTTTGCAACTTTATTTTCATCATCGATTGTATCCCCCAATCTTCATCTGTAGGTAAATGTTTCTTTTGTTGTGGTAGCTAAACTTGTTTCTGCGAATGATATGATATAATAGCTTCACTTACGCTCAACGACACTAAAATTCCAGCATCAAGCATGTATCGTAATAACACTGTTGGAACCCAATGTTTTTCTGATAAATGTCCACCAAACCACACATCAACGATCGGATGAAGATTATTACGAAACTTAAACGATTTTACACAAGCGAATCCAGTTAAATCAAAATCAGGCAATGGTCCATTTATCACCACTCTCGTCATTTCGTGTGTGGGATATCCGAATCTATCAAAGTATTTAAAACACTCTCTTTATCCAAGAAAACTTCCAGGATAACACGCACCCATATCAACGGATATAACTTTACGATGATCGTATTTGGTATTCCATAATCCGCCATGCCCATATTCGACACAACTATGCTGAATATCTTCAAGGAATTCTGATCGTGTCGGCGACCATGAATTTTTCTTCTGAGCAAAGTGAGCCGCAACTGATGGAACTGTAAAACAATTATTTAGTAATTGTTCAACTTCAACATCATCAAAATTATATTCACTCCAAAGGCGTTGTGCAAGATTCTTCATTTCTTCATGGAGAGATTCTCTACGGTAAATATCTCCGTTAGGTTTTACAAATTGATCGTAATATGCGGATTCTGAAATCTGAAATAACCAAACAGATACAGGATCGTTCTTACTAATATCATTGATTGCATCGAATATATAATCGTCATAACATCTGACTGTCCTGTCTCGTAGAAATATTGTTACAGCATCAGTCCATGCATGCGCGTTATGATCGATGATTGTTATTGGAGCTCCATTTTTTGTATATTTCTGTTTGTACAAAATTTCTCCGGTTAGTGTTTTTACTGTTATTGGAAATCTTAATTTCTTTTCTAGCTTAGCAACGTCGCTGATAGATGCTCCGGTATCTCTAACTGTTTCTGCCCATTCATTTATTTTTGTGCGTCTTATATCTGTTAAACCGTTTCCGCGTATTGCTTTTGAGAAATGTTCCATAACTCGTTCAGCTACGCAGTTTAGTCTTGAAATTTTCATCGGTTTGAGATCCCCAACGCTGGGTTTATTATTTAGCGGATATATTGCATATATAACCGCAGTAACAGGATACGCTCGTTCATAATATGATTTATCGATACCGGTCAGTATTCCCGGCTTAGATTGTTTGTTTAATGTAACAGTATTATTTCCAGTATGAAGTCGTACAGGTTCGCGTTTGTCACGAATAATCCAAGTATCATCATCTGTCTGAACAATAAATTTTACTAGAATAATATATCTCTGCGAGTCAAGGTAGTTAAGAATATTTTTGCTTCGTTCGTCACTCATTCTAGCGTCAACAACAACAACACCGCTGGTGTCGTTCATAATCCTGAATGTCGACCAAGTATGAGCCGCGCCATCATTGCGAAATTCTTTTTTACTCTCACGGATACGATCGGTTATATCACTATTTATCAAAGCCAGATCTTGCATGGAAAAATTAAATTTAGATTTTGGTAATTTGTCAAGATCAAATCTTTTCGTGGAAGGTTCAGTCGTGGATAATCTCTCAAATTCCTCCATACTATATTTAAGAAAAATATATATGTTTAATTAAACTGTAGTTATATATATATAATGATTCAAACAAACAACCGATGCCGATGGCTCATGATAGGATTTTCAACTCCTTGTAATAAATCATGCGTAAATGAATTTTGTGGCCAACATATGCAAAGTTATCGTAGAGGTAGTCTAGGACCAAAACCATGTTTACGATGCGGTGTTGGAGTAAGAGGTGAAACACGGTTATGTGTTGCGTGTGGTGGTAAAAGATACAGAGAGCTGAAACGACATTATGATAAGAAGTCGTCAGGTGAATCTCCGTTAAAAAGCGCTGAAGACTATCTGGTTAGATTTCAAAACAATCATTTAGACAAATAATATTATATATATATATATATATACAAAATGGAGCAAGGCGTGTTCCACAAACATCCCGTCATTAAAAATTATGAAGCGTCTTGTGATGGTGTCATCAGACACTGTCAACGAAAAAAAAACAGTCGGTCATCTTAGTAAAATTGGTTATCTCGGATTCCGTGTTGGAGATAAATATTATTGCTCTCATAGATTCGTATTTGAATGTTTTCATGGGATCATCGAAGAAGGACTTGTAATTAATCATATTGACGGTAATAGACAAAATGACTCTTTATGTAATCTTGAAGTTGTTACACAAAGTCAGAATTCTACACTTGGAAACACCGGCATTAATTCTAAGACTCCTAGATCGGTTATATCTACAAATACAGATACTGGTGAAGAAATAATTTTTCCATCAACGAATGCAGCTGCCAGATATTTTGGTATTTGCCGTACTTCAATATATTATGTTGCAAATAATATTGCCAAATCAGCTTGTTCAATTAAATACGATCAAAAAATTACATTCCGGTATATATAATGAAGAGAGATAAATCCGTCATCGCTGATACAGCAATCAAGTAGTTGTCTCCCTTTTTTTGTTATTGCTTATACATATTCAGTGATAAGAATCCGTCATCGTTGATAGAGTAAGTGAGCAACTTGGTACTACATTCTAATCGTAATGTTTAAATATCTCTCTGGTCCAAACATTTTAACTATATGGAAGTATTAATTGCAGAAAATATATCCTCAAACAAAACATAAAAACCTCAGCCGTGATATTATATTGTACACATATAGATCGCAGCAGACGACACTATACTAAATGAATCTACGCAGTTCTGCAGCGGGCGGAATATACCAGAATAATATTGATCCAGTGCATTTACTAACACAGAGTTCTGGCCGTAACAGTGTTACAGTGTTTTAATAAAGCAGAAACGACAGAAATATATAAAATTGCAGAATTTATTCAGAAACAGAATATTATTTCGGTGTCCGTGACATTGTCGGTGACACAGTCACTGGTGAGACAGTGTGAATATTTATATACTTAAATTTAACTATAATTCATAACAGCTCCGATAGCCGTGTGGTTAAGGCGTCCGAACTTTGTTCGGCGTGCAGATCCACTAGTGTAGACTCTCTGCGTGTTCGAGTCTCCAAAAATGCTAAAGATATATTATCTTGCATTCGGCGACAGATGCTATTATAATGGGGGCGCAAGCCCCATGAGATTTCATATAACCCTCACCCTGTTGAACAACGTGGTGGGTGCAGTTTTGCACTTACCCCGGGGTTTGATTTGGGGGGGTTACATGAAATCGATATGCGCTTGCGTCCCCAAAATAGACAGTAGGGTGATGTGAAGTCGCGACCTTATGACCTCACTGAAGGGTACCCACATAGGGACATTCAGAAAGAATGTCTGCCGGACCAAAAAAGTCTCAATAAGGTGCCTGTGGACCATAAGACAGGTCTTAACCTTGACGTGGCTTGATGCCCCCAACAAGGACTCTTAGGATCTTATTGGCAAAAGACTTTACCGGCAGAAGGGACCCAGTGGAATGGTAGACTGAGCATCATAGCTGCTGTTTATTTTTGAATTTATAAAATATATATTTTTACATTCAGAATATATTTTATATTTATCTGATTCAGAAATACTTTTATTATTTTTTATGAAATTTGGTCAGATTTTCTAAATTTGATAGGTAATATACACGTCAGTTTGTGAATTCTGTACAGATTTCATGAATTTGATGGGTATAATACCCGTCTGCGTTGGAATTTTGTAGAGATTTCATGAATTTGAGGGGTATAATACCCGTCAGTTTGCGAATTCTGTACAGATTCTGTAAAATATCATATTTTTTTTATAAATATTTATTCTGATTCAGATTTTTTTTATGAATTTTGTACAGATTTCATGAATTTGATGGGCATTATACCCGTCAGTTTGCGAATTCTGTGCAGATTTTATGAATTTGAGGGGTATAATGCCCGTCAGTTTGCGAATTCTGTACAGATTTTATGAATTTGACGGGGATAATGTGACTTTGGTCAGATTTTTCTAAAATATTTTATTTTTATTCAGAAATATTTACTCAGAAATATATTTTTATTTAAACAAATAGTTTATAATATGTAAAATAATGAATCACGAAAACATCACATCAATTATTTCTGCTATTAAGAAATTACAAAACAGCGGCGTGAAAATATCTGACCAACTTGATCCTGAAAAAATAATGAGTGATTTTGAATCATTACAATTTCGGAGGTCAGAAAATAGGTATACTTTACCCGCCGATTATCGATTTATAAAGATAATTCAGCAGGCGATGTTACGATCGCTGGCGGCAATCACTGATACGCAGGTGAAATTATTTGTTCCGTTATCACGGGCCATCGAGCGGGTTAGGTTAGAATTATCTCACGAATGCGAAACGAAAAGACTCGTACACGCTCGTATAAAACAGCTGAAAGATATCATGGCGATGACTGAGTTAATAAACGAAGATGCGGAAAAATTACTGGCTAAAGATAAAGACGGTGACTTCGTCACTGAGTGCGACTGTAGTGATTGTGTCACTAGTGACTGTGTCACCAGTGACAACGTCACTGACAACAACGACGAAGCTAGAATACCTACTTGTAAAGTTGTCCCAGCTGATTTTAAACCGTAAAAAATATTTTATCCTTGACGTTATCTTTATTTTTTTTTTTTTGCTTGGTGTTTTCTACGATGACGCTCACGAGCGTACATACAGGTTTACATTCAGCGACTCCGACCTAAGATCGAGCAAGTGGCCAGATTGGTCAGTAAATTTGAAATTTATCCGTGATAAGAGACGACTGTGACATTTCAGATAAACAACGTTGATTGGTTATGATACAATCAAATAACCTGGAGGGACTTGAGGTGTGAATGTATCCTTGTTGGGCTTGATTGGATTTATCAGTGTCCACTTGATAACTGCCGTCGACGGCATCACATACTAGATTGACAGCGATCGTTGATGTGATGTTGACGATGCCTGGGGCGACATGATGGCCACCACCATATGGGTCGTTATTGTATCTAAGAATACTTGCTGGTGGAGCTACTTTTTTCCACGATTCGAGGATACTTAAGACGTAAGTATCAATAATGCGGTTAAGTTTCTTTTTTAACTCAGTAGTGTCAAATTCAGGCATTACAAATGTTTGAAGTTGTTCTGCGGTTATTTTGTAATGATTGAGAAATAAATCCATAAATTCACTCTGAAAATCACCTCTGTACTGAAAGGTAAAAGTTATGATAATAATTTTATTGATAAAATACGTATCTGATCGTATCTGATTTAAATCTGTTATTGTTTTGATGATTTGTTGTTTTGTATCATTACTGTAAAATTGTGACAGCGACAAAAATAGATTTTCTAAATCAGTAATTTTACGAATATAATCAGCATTAACAGCTGCAGAAATATTTTTAAATAGTGTATCATCAAAATAATAAATTTCAGGAATTTCTTTTTCTTTCACTTTGAAAAATTGACGATATGTTTTATCACGTACTTTATCAAAAACGATATTATCGATATAAGGATACTCTATTCCATCAATATTGAGAAACCCATCTGCTACTTTAACGTGATCAGTAAGATATTTTGGAATTGTTGTGCACGGCAACTCAGCCGTGGAAAACTCATCTCGGCGTGGTTCTGGCGAACTTTCATAAACTGGTGCGACATCAGGCCATCCTAACACTGATCTAATCGAAGATTGATATATATCCACGACGTAGTCCGGTGATAATATTTCAATGGCTGAAGACAGTGTTGGCTCGTGGACGGTAATGGCAATCTTTGATTCGATTTAATTCTGCGTTGAAATTCTTAGTTGATTTGTTCGATTTGATAACTTCCCGTTGGTACACTGACTACTTGCCAATCAGGAGTTTTATCATCCTTGTTTTTCCACGCAAACACTAATGAATTATTCGGTTGTAGTACACCAAACGACGTCGACCTAATATTGGGCCAAATATAATAAACCCGTAATTGTGCTAATGCTATCTCGGAAGCTGGTATTGCAGTTGGAAAATTAATACTGAATTCAGGATTAGTTGAACTCGCTGATATCATTGTAGTTCTTACCGGAGCAGTATTAGTGACGATCTGTTGTAATAATTCCTGAGATCGTTGATCCGGTGACGCAGTCACTGACGTTGACATTATTATACTATTATTGTTTTAAATCACCGACGACGACATCATTAACGACGTTATCGTTGACGACGACATCGTCGAATACTTCATTGTATATCTTTATTGCGATACTGAATTCTTCATCGGATATTATTCCGTCATTGAGCGACGAAGAAATCAACGATGATAATTTGGAATATGCGGTCGTTGCTGTGTGTGATTTCATCGTGTACTCGTTCAATTTTTCATTCGTGCACTTATTTATCTTTTTCGCGATTATATTAATTATTCCAGCGATCGACGTTGACGATGAAATAATGATTGTTACAACGATTGGCGCCATCATCGTCGCTAGCGATGCTAATACTACGCCGGTTCCAGCAGCTAGCGTAGAAACCGAATAAACCATGATATCAACGACGGTTGCACGTCTACGATACTTCTTTTTTTTCGCTGTATAATTATCGATGATAGTTTTAATTTATTCTGCCATGTTGTTACTTGATCGTATCTGTATCGCTGAACGTCTATCATTATACTTTAGTTGTTGTCTAAGACAGTGATAAATTCCAGACACCACCAGTAACGTCTCGAGGGTATTTCCGTTGATATCAATGTAAATGTTTCTTTGGTGTTCTTGGTTAGCATCACCAGTAGAGGATTATGATATACATTAGGCGATGATGAAGTGGCCGCAGTAATTTCCAAACCATACATGGATAACCTGTATAACCCAGTTACTTCTGCGGTATGTTCGAGACTGTTATTGTGCAGTGTCCACGTTGATACCCCAGACGCCACCGTGTACGTGATATTGCTAATTTGTTTGTGTGGAATTTTAATCAGATTGGTTTTTTCAGTGATATTAGGAATTCCGCTGACAATATCATTGAGTTTTGGATTTATATCTTTGAGATTTATGTCAACGGTTGGTGGACTTCCAAAGAATTCTTCAGCGGTTTTATTAAGTTTTTGAAAATTTCTACGAGTATTATTAAACGCACCTACATGAACGTCATACTCGGCTCGAAGTGTATTTACTCTATCATTGATTGTAGTATCGCTATCATCCACATATTTCTTCGTTGCGGCATCTTCGTCGCCGTCTGGTGATCGTAGAGCAACAATTTTGTTTGAATTCATGTTAATTTCGCCAGTCATAATACTCCCGGTGGATTTTAAACGATCAGAAACACTTTTTCGAATTTCATCTCGAATTCCTGTAATAGACACAGATGAATCTCTGATAGTTCCGATGTTAGTAAACTTTGCAATGTTACCTTCGGTTGATCCAAGAACTCTACGAAGAATTTCAGTCCATTTGAGATTACTCGTTTTTAGAACTCCAAATTGGTCTTGAAATACAACGACTTCATTGGCGTCTACGGATGTTAAATTCGTCAACAAAGCAAAGTCGTCCTTGGTAACGTAATCTGATAAATCTATGTTGAGTTGTTTTTTACCAGGCGCCGCAGCAGATCTTTCGTAAATATCTACCATTATATGATTAGCGATTATTTAATGTATATTCATGTACAACTTTATGAGGTGGTTTCGTTGATCTTGATACAGCATCAAGTACTGCTAGTGCTTCGCGGCCACATATTGGTGGATCCGTTAATGTTTGTGTTGGTAGCGTTGAACACCACACTGGGATGTTCCGTCGTGACGAAGTCAGCGGTGAAATATATTTCATAAATTCTACAGGTGGCACCAACCCGTACGAATCAAAATAAACAATTCCACGTGGATCAATGGCGTATGCGACCCAATGAGTACCTGGCCCCGTTGATGAATCAAGATTAATAATACCTGTTTCTGACAGTGCCGGATTTTTCGGTAATTGATCACGCATAAAAACACCTCTAAAATTTTTTATATTTAACTGATTAGCGGCGTTGATAAGATCAAAATTCGATAGTGGAACTATCGTCAATGGCGAAGCCGTCAACGCCGTCATCGTTGAGTACCTGGAATTCTTAGTCCGCGTCCAACGTGAGGTTGTGTTCCTGGAAGTCTGAGTCCGCGTCCGACTCGTCGTCGTCGTCTTTTTTTTAATCCAATATATCCTTCTGATGCTTTTTTAATAGCTTTTGTGCTGCGATTGTTGCTGCACCACTAAGAGCACCTAACGCGGAAGTTTTTGCAATAGCTGGTGCAGCTGCATCAACAGCTGGTGCGGCTGCGGCAAACAGCGCCGGTAATGCAGCTAGAAACGGAAATATTCCTCCGGTTTTAATAGAATCTTTAATGGCGTTCACGGAAAGATTTAATCGTATTCCTTTATTGGTCTTGTTTAGCTTCGTTGAATCTTTTAAACTGACGCTCGGTCAACGATAATTTATTTGCACCAGACATTTGATCGTGTTTTAATGTTACTTTTGTTCCACATCGTGATGCTAACGGTGATTGTAATCGTTTAATCTGACCCGGGGTCAGACTGACACTAACATGATGATATGACATTTATGATATATATTTGATTTCTAAATTAACGCTTGCATACTCGGAAAACATCTACATGTTTTCGACGGGAGCATCAACGACTCTCATGCGACCACCAACACCTTCAAGTAACATTGCTTTATCGGATAATATAACGGCGATTGCTCTGTAACTACCATTAACAACAGGTAATTCTGCTACACGAGCTCGAAAGTGAATATCAACGACAGACTGTCTAAACAAATCCAAATGTTCCAGTGAAAAGTAATAAATCGGATATAGCGTTGTAAAATCTAACTGTGATATTTGTAAACCAGTATCCACATTTTGATCACGTCCCATAAATGACATCAGTCGATGATATGCACGCGCTACATGATTTTGATTAAAATTTAACAAAATATCCTCGGATGGTTCTTGATGACCGTTTATTCGCAATGACACCTCGGAAACCCCGAGTTTGTCAAATATCATCAAACTACGCGTTTGATCATTTACTCGTCTAGTATCTTGAAGCGCAACGAATATATGTCGCGGCGCAAAGATACCTTGTTGTGATGCTATTTGCCACGTAAATAAACCAACAACGGAACTTTGAATAGCATCTGTGGTTGTTGTTAGCCAAGACAACGTTGACTTGCCGCCGCTACTCATAAAAGCGAGCAACCGATCTTCGACGGTCATCGCTGGAGTCATTACTGGCATCCACAATAAAAGTTTTGTTAGATTTACTTTACCAGCATTACCGGCTGATCTCCATATTGCATCATCGTCGGCTGCTTTCCTGACAAGTACAACTGTATGTTTGGCTCCAAAAATAACCTTTCGGACGTGTCTGCAGAATCCAAAGATGTTCGATAACGGAATCGCGCAAGAAAATCTTCTATGTTCTCCCAGCAACATTGACGAACGCGCTGAAAATCCCAAGTTGAAATTCACGTTAGTACCTTGTATTATCGAAAATGTTGCACCAGGCCGAACTGTCATTCCAGCTGGTTGTGGATCAGATGCAGTATCACGCGGTGTTTGTACTAAATTATATTGTCGGTATTCAGGATTATTAGAAGTATCCTTGTAAAACATCATAGATGGCCCAGCCGATCTTGAAAAATCGTCGCTGTGTCGCGCAAGACCAAGTATAGTCGTAGCGACGTCAACATCTTTTTGAATGGATTCAATATTTCTTCCGTCGATCATGTATGTGGCGCTGTCAAACAACGCCACGACACCGTTATTGACAAAACCAACACCATCATTGGCACCGTATTCAGTATCATCTGTTTTTACAAATTCACCTTCGACTTCAATAAATGCCTCCGCGGACAAGAAATATCTACTTGTATCTTGAACTTGTAATTCTATTCGTCCACGCTGATTTGGTATTCGAGCATCGTAAGAATAATATTGATGATCACGCACAGACTCATCCTTGAGAACTTTCGCATCCACGTCAAATGCGGGATTAGATACACGTTTGAACATGTTATGTTATTAGTCATCGTCTAATACGAAAACCACTGCGAGGAAGTCCACTTCCCGCCATCAGACTTGCTGTTACATTTTTTTCTCCCTCTTCGGCCAATGACTCTGTCATCGCTGCTAGTTTTTGATTTGCGGCTTGATTAATTACTTTACTAACACTTGCAGGCATCACTTCAGTGCTGGCTAATTTTACAGGTGGCTGAGATTTTGGTCGTATTAATCGTGCTAGTCTATCCTTGATGGCAGAAAATACTTTACCGGCGACTTCGGGAGCTTTTTCACGAATAACATCAGTAGCTTTCATGCCTAATTGCTTTAAAATCGGTATTGCTTTCGGGGCGATTCTCGAAAATAAACCCTTAATGACATCACCTAATCCATCTCCGAAATATGTCTCGCATACAGGTAATTGTCCATTTACCACCCTGACCATGATTGGTCTGCGTTGATTAGCGTGTATGATCATCTATTATAATTAATTATTTAACTGTTTAATCAGTGACTGGCGACCTTAGTCGCTATAATAATCAGTGATATAGTTGGGCGACTGAAAGTCGCTATCGATAATTTCATTAATGAGAGCCCAATAATCGTTAATATCCATAATGCCGCCGGTAAATAATCGTTGACAAATGGATGTGATTTCGTTAATAATTTCTGGAGAATTATTACCATCTCGTTTTCCGCCAACAAGAACTTCTAATCTGTCTACGTCAGCTACGACGCTGTCGGGGCAAGTGATTCCGCTGCCCATTTTCTTACCAAACGGTGAAAAATAAGATGATACACTACCAAGTAAGCCACGGGGTTGTTCTGATTCGCTAGGTTGAGTTGGTTCACGAGGTGGAGTTAATTTTTTAGATTTTTTTTCCTTGGAAGATTTTATTTGTTTCATTACATTTTCTCTAAACTCATCGTAATCGCCAATGTCATCTATTTTTTCAATATTTCTAGAAACGAGATATATAGCTGTAATCCAACTATCAAGATCAAATTCTTCAACATACTCATGTTTTAAATATTTACTTTGGGATTCATATTTTACTGCAATAGGTATTGTATATTTTGGATCTTGGACAGTTTCAGCAGCCTTGGGTTTAAAATAATCATTTATTGATCTTTTTGGTTCTTTTTCTTGTTGTTGTTGTTGTTGTTGTTGCATTCGCTGAAACGCCAACGTCATATTTCTTAAACCTTTATTGTAGGCAGAATATCTCTTATCGGTAGTTCGAGCTTGATCGACATTAAAATGTAAACGAAAAATCCATTGTACCATTGCTCGTGTGAGATAGCATCATCCGCGTACTCGGGTTTCAAATATCTTCGCCAGTTATCATAGGTTAAAATAGCAGTTTCAGCTAATTTAGGTATATCGTACTTTGCAATGCCGACAATGAAATCCTCATTAAATTTATCATTTAATTTAATCCTGGCGCTGGCTTGTGCTTCTGG
The DNA here is from genome assembly GCA_016617855.1 of Megalonaias nervosa. Lineage (NCBI taxonomy): Eukaryota > Metazoa > Mollusca > Bivalvia > Unionida > Unionidae > Megalonaias > Megalonaias nervosa. The sequence continues at coordinate 125,483 of JAECUM010004495.1, forward strand.
TTCTTGTTGAACATCATCTTCTGCTTGATCTGTTTCTTCAGTTAGTTGAGCCGCAGCTATTTCGGCAGGAAGTTCTCGTAGAATTTTCTTTGTCCTTTTAGTTCGCTCCGCTATCTTTTTTAGTTTCTTTTGCCCTTTCTTTTAACACAGGAACAATACCTTTAGTGGTTTCAGTGATAGGTTTAATAATTGCTCTGCGGATTCCGTAAATTCTTCTTGTGTTTGTTGACGCTCTTGTAATTGTTGTCTGACAGAATCACGGACAGGTATATATTTCTTAATTGCTTTTAGTCGTTCTCGAGCTAATCGTGCTGAATGAGCTTCACCGATCATTATTATAATGCAATGGTTTAATTACAGCAGCAGGGAGGGTGGGCTAACAAAAATTGCGTGCACGAGCACATAAGCCATCACTCACAAAACTTTATAAACGCGGATGTCAACGCCGAAGTAACAGCGCGAACTAACCCCGGTGATTTCATTACTGGTGATCTTGTCAGTGACGCCGTCACCGGTGATATCACGGAAAGTTAGAGTCTTCATTTTGACGTTATTGACCTTTTTTTTAAAATTTTTTTCGTGTGAAATCTTTGTTTTAGATATGTTTGTTCGAATCCCATTTGTAGGGTTCACCCTCCCTGCTGCTACTCCAGTGTTGGTCGAATTTATAATTGGCGATTGGAAGGATCAAACAATGATATTGACTGGGTAATATTGTATAGTACAACAGACATTTATATTTCACCAACAGAATATTTTACGATTCCAACCGCAAATACTGTCAACAAGTACTTGTATTTCCGAGTTTATGTTATCGCTGCTGAACATTCGCTGCCAGGACTGACAGCATTTCAAATATACACACTTGATGATCAGATTTAATCTAACCTTGTAAATTAGATGATAATACAGCTACTCACAATCATTGCGAGAGAATTTTATGATAATATTGTTAACCCCAAAATAGATGTTGGGGACGAATCACTATCAGCACGTGTGATAAGTACTAGGAAAAAGTTTTCAATTCCAATGATAAACTCTCCATTGTCAGAAGAAGAAAATTTTTTTTATTCTCGTTATGCATATGCGAGGACCACAACTATTTAAAGCAATAAGAGATTTTGATGTTATAAGCAGTTACTGTCATCCTGATGATTGTATAGAAGAACATAAACAAATTGAAATCCTACTAAAAAAAATATTGCTCGAGCTTAATTTTGAAAATGTAGATTTGATAATAAAATCGACCTTAATAAAAACACGAGCTTATGGTGAAGCAGTAAAGGAAAAAGAATGAGTAAACGATAGCCATGATGACCTCGACAAACTAGCGGAATCTAAGTTAATAGGAATAAAAAGGAACAAGAAGTTATACAATAGTTTTTCAAAACGAAAATTTTTTAGGCATCTCGGTATGTACTACCACGACAAGGAAATCCTAGTTAAAGTTGTTGGAATGATGCTGGAGACGGAGTTAATTATAAAAGCATACTCGAACGCACTTCTACCAATGATGCGTAAAAGACCCCAGAATTTGATCCGATTATTGTTAACAAATCTCTAGCGATAATCAAAGATTTTTGACAATGAAATTAGTGATCTCAGCGATGGTAAGCGAGAAAAGTTTTTTGAGGAAGTCAATCGAACAATGTTTAAAGAAAAGATTGATTCTTATTATGACATAGGTGAAGAACACGATGTTTCACTTCCATCACTCCAACGCTCTTGACAATTGTCATTACGAAATTATTACAATGAAGTCGAGAAAATGTTCACAAAACAATACGAAAAATTATGGCTTAGAGTAAATGCTTTTACTCAAATTACCTTTCTTGGACGAAAATCACTCCAAAAATTAATGCTGATAAATTTCGTAGTCGCATATGCAATTATCAGACAATATCTTGTCCTCAAAATTTTACTTTGAATCAAATAAACTTGGTACTTGGATTTATTGATGAAACAGAAAGAGAATACGGTAATTTGGTGAACGAAATAGATTTTTATGAACGTGAAGTAGAAAACACGTTTTATTCCTACAGTTGGTTAAAGAAAAATGAGGTATTGACAGATGCACGATATAAGGATACTTCGTCCGATGTTTATGACAAGTACAGAGATTTTATAGCTGATTCTAACAATAATAAGTTCCGTGAGTTTCTTGATTCGATTGTTGGTACTAGAGTTTTTAATATCGTGTAAAAATTGTAAGCAAATATTGTATAATGAAAAAATAGATCATCTATTTCAATCATATTTCAGAAGAAATTCCAAAGCAAGATGTTGATGCTCTAATGCAATATTACTGATATTATCATAAAAACCTCTGGTGTATAAAACAATGTTACAAGTATTACAGTAGAATACTTCGAGTAATATCATATTTACCACTGATGATGACAAGCTCTGGTATAATTTCAAGTGGAGCATCATTAAACCCGTTTTTGTTAATAATATCAGGTGTTGGCGTTTCTCTTTCAACGGCGTGTAAGAAAATTGAGCCTCGACTTGAGACCAAAAAAAAAAAAAAATTTAAAAAAATGCTTGTAAAACAGCTGGTATAACTTATAAAAAATTACTTGATCAGATAAGATCTTATTTGCGAGGCGTAAAATATGATATGGACTACTTAATAAGAGAGTTCCGTATTATTGACAGTATGTTAACAGATATTCTGCCAATGAGAGTTAGCACGTACGAAAGAGATTATCATAAAACATGTCTGTAACAGTCGTTTCCAGATCAGAGACCCTTATTTTGTCATATGAAAGTCATCATCGGAGCTGAAGAAAATGTTAACATAAAAGGGTTTTGGAGGGGGAAGGGGGTCTCTGAGCTAAAATCCTTATATTCCTTTACTACTGCCTCTAGTCGCTGTCGAGCTAATTTAGCTGTGCGAGATTCCATGTTTAGCGTTATTATTGATATAATAATGATTTAATTACTATTCCACCTAACCGTTACTTTTTTACACCACACAGCAGCAGGGAGGGGATGACAAACAGGGAATGTCCCTGGTCGGTAAAAATACAAACGTCTAACCCGGTTTGAAGTCTCGGTTTGACCTTTTTTGTAGGAAACTCTATTTTCAAAAATGGACGCTCCTAAAAAGTTGTCTGTTCACCCTCCACCTTGTCGGAATCACCATCTGTTCATTTTTATAGGAAGGTTTGTTTTCGCAAATGAACTGTCCTAAAAAGTGGTCTGTTCATATTTTCTCATTGTTTGCCTACAGGCCTAGATATTAAATGTTCCTTCAGTAAAATTCTGTGTGCAGCAACATTCATGTGGTTATTCTCTCCATATCACATTGTGTCTCTACCACATATGCCCCAAGCTAACCCCCAAAAGCAATTAAACAACTGCTATAATTATAATACATAAAATATCTAGAAAATCTAGTTTTGGTCCAAATTTAAAAGAAAAAACAGCGAATTTTGTAAACAGTTAAATAATCTTCTGATTGTGCTAAATTTGGTTTTGATTCTCTACAAATATAAAGACGGTGGTTATCGTAAAACTTTTTAACACAAAAATAATTAATTTTTAAACAGTATTAAGTCGACGTTGTTAGAAAAAAAAATTCATAAAAATATAATTTCAGACATATTTTCATAAAATAAACTTTTACGTGTTTCTTTGTAATAGCATTACATGTGTGCACATTTTGATTGAGTTATCTTTCAAATAAAAAAAGAATCATTGGTTCACCCTACTAGTCGTATAATGGATATTGAAGCTAAACTTCTTACTTACGAAGTAATGAAACTTAAAACCTAAGACATATAAATGAACAACAAACTTAGCAAGTTAAGTACAATATCAAATAAATTCAGCCAATATTCACAAATAACCCCAAGAAAATAAAGTATAAGTGATAAAAGACCGAAACGAAAATTCAAATTGGTCTTGCAGTTGGTAACGTGACTATGGTCTATACAAACTAGTTTTTGTTAAATTTGCGCACTGAAGTAAACTGTCAAATAAATCAAAGCGTCTGCAGTTATTACTGCTTATATATGTAAACAAAATTATATATATATATATATATATATATGAAGAAAATGGTAACTAAGATGCAGCAATTAATAACCGTTATTGCTCATTTTAGAAAGCCGTCTAACGGAATTTTGGGTCAAGCGGAAGCAGGAAGTAGAATTGGTGATTTATGGGATTGTTTCCAAGAGAGTGTATTGTACAACCAATCAAAACCATCGTTTCTCGCGGGCACATTTGCATATCTGACTATATAAATATTTAATTACTGGCAGGAGTTCCCCTTTTTTGCATCATGGCACCCGCTAGTTGTGTCAGCGAACTTGTCAATGGCAATTCAGTCGACAAGTTCATGTCAGCCTCAGAGCTTCTTATTGAATATGCAAACAACGTATTGAGGAATCCATCAGAACCAAGGTATCGCAAAATACGGATTAATAACCCGGTTGTGGAGAGAAAACTTAGGCCTGTCAATGGTGCATTGGAATGCCTATTTGAGATGGGGTTTGTCCAGGTGTGTTATAAAATTACTCCAACCATTGAGAGTGACGAATGTACAAATAATAGAACTGTTAAAATATTCCATTAGTGTATGACTGAAATCCCAGTCGTTACTTTCCATACGAAATCGAAAAATGAATAATTTAAGTCATATATTTGCATTAATATTGCTTTATTTTCATTTTTTGTCTCCACTATATTGAAATTTTAAAAGTAATACATTGGATAATTCAAGGGCACCAGTCAAAAGGTCCAACCCCACCCCCAAAAATACATGGTAAGATATTTGACAGTAAATTGTAACAATTTTTTCATTGCAAGAACTGGTCAAGCTGTGTAATTGATTGCTACTGTTCATTGCTGCAGTTTCTAGCTCATCTGATAAGCAAGGTGAGCTTATGTTATGGCACTGCATCAGGTGTGTAATCAACTGTCCATGTCATTTACTATATGAAACTAATTCTCACAAAACTACTGGACAAATTTAATTGAAATAAGAAATGGCAAAGAGCATATTGGCATGAAGGGCTTTCAAGTTTCTTCAAACACTAGTCCTACAATGTAAGCCCCATCAACCCGATATTTTTCTTCTGGGTGGGTGATGGGTCTTACTGCCGAACTAACGGCACTGTGTAGCGTGTTTTGATGAGGACTAACAGTGTAACAAAAGTCAAATTTTCAGGAATATTACACACAACTGGCAACCAATAACAATGCTTTTCTACAAAGTAAAGCTATAATGTTTTTGTCAGACTTTACTTACCCTGATGTCTTTTCTCTAATAAATTCAAATTCTCACAAAAGAAACGGACCTGTTTTCAAGTCTCGTTGGCCTACATTTCAGTTGGCTGGAAAGCGATGAAAGCCGGGAATGCTGAAATTGGGTTAGGTTGAAATATTTTTTTTTAACGAAACGAATAAAAAATATATTATGCCTATTGGAACTATAAGCAACGTTTCATTTCGTTCAAGAAACATATCTCCCACATGAACTTACTTGAACATACTTCGGCATACCTCGACTACCGTCGCATTGCAACAAATTCAAATGTATGTCAACGGAACATGAAAATGCATCCATTTGCTAGTGTCATATTTTGATTCCACCAGGATAAAGACAGCACAGTAAGTATATTAAGTACACATAAATTAGTGGAAGAGTGTCGATATAGGCTGCCAAGTGTGTGAGATATTCCTGAAACTTTGACTACTCGTTCTGATGTCAATGACATCGGAACAAGCTATGCAAGGCCATTATTTGGGTTGTAAGATGTAGCACTTAAACAAAAACATGTGCTATGTCTTACATTGTAGGACTACTTCAAATACATGACTCAATCATTAAGCATTAGGAGCACAAGCATTATCTAGAAAATCCTGTAAACTTGACTCGCGCAAGAAAAGTGCTAAAAGTCATTTGCCTACCAGTGTGGAAGCCAGACAAGAGTGATCTCAACTTGTATAGGGCAGATTTGTGCCAAATCACATCCATATCCATTCTTGCTAGCAATAATGCTTTGAGACCTCACAAGACCAAAATTCACTTGGGCCAAATGGAAACAAAAGTGCTTTGGTTCTGGTTATGTTGCAAAAGAAATTATGGTAGGTAGGTTGGTACAAACATTTTGTGTGTGTGTTCAGATTGATTTTAATGAAGTATAAACTTTAAATTATTTGCATTCTGAATTTAACTCTAATTGTAATTACATCCGTTTGTTCGTTATTCTTTTTCTTTTTTAAATTTTTTTTCAAAAGGAAATGTTGGTCAGCAGGAAAAAATAGGATCAGTTGGATAACCTTTTTACCATTTGAGTTTTATTAATCAGATGTAGCTGAATATTTTGCTGTTTAATTCTAAAGTCAGTTTAACTACATTTTTCTATATTGTCTATGAATAATGTCAAACAATACATGCATATAATAGCCATAGACATTTTTTGTTATCAGCATTTCTTCACAGTAAGTTTTCAAGTGCTCTAGTGACTTAAGTGGTTAAAATGTCTGCTTCAGATGCGGGAGGTCATGGGTTCAAACCCGGACCACATCATACCAAAGACTTGAAAAAATGGTACTTGCAGCTGCCTCACTTGGCACTCAGCATTAAGAGGTTAGTGTTAGGAATGGTTGGCCTGGTGTCAGGATAATGTGACTGGGTGGGACATCATGTTACATGTCTGTGGCATGATGCCCCATTGCTTGACATCACTATAAACTGTCACCCTGCAAACATCGTAGTGATATGTCTGAAAAATTGTTAAAGCTACGTTAAAAATCCAAACCACACACACTCACTCACAGTAAGCTTAACAACACTGGATTGATTTCACATATGCATGCATTGTTCTGTACTCTGCATATCTACAATGGCAGTATGTTAATTGCATGGGATGTAAATGTATCTAGGTGGAACTGACATCAACCATCAAACCTGTACATGCGCAGTATAGGGTGCAGTTCAGATCATGTTAGATATAAATATATGTTCACACTGGCCAAACAAAGTATGGGCAACCATTGTTACAGCTTGCTATGAGCAGTTCGAGAGTATGGAACACACAAAACAGAATGCAACATCAGTCTTGCCACAATTGCCTTTGTTGACACCACATTCCTTATCATCACATTCACAAGCAGTTCAGATTTTGACAGCGATACAGTGTACCAAGAATGCTATGTTATTGTATGATGATCCAAACCAAGCCAAAAATAGTTAATTTCTTGGACAAGATAAATTGTTATGGGAAACTCTACTGATGATTTTTGCTGTTTATATCTAGGATGGTGAAAACCTGATTCTGCCTAGCACAGTTCTGTTGGATGAAATGAAGAAAATTCGTGATGACCTAAGCCATGAGCGGAATGTGATACAGAGGCAAAAGGAGAAAGCAGCAGCTGTGGCGTCCCCATCTTCAGCAGGACCAAGAAATCCTCCACAGCAGGCTTCAGAATATCCCCCAAATATTCATGTAAGTCACATTTGTAACTAAAGGATATCAGTTTGGTGGGGTTTTTTGCATGGGAGATTGTGAAAAACTGATAATAATATATTTGTGAGCATTCCTAAGTAAAGCATTGGAAACATTTAGTGAGTTTCATGAATTTTATATGAAATGAGTAAAAATGTAAGGGTCTACTTTTTATTTAACCAGATCAGGTATAATTATTAAATATAGTATTGGATCATACATTTAGGCTGACATCAAAAAATATCCACGTACTGTAACATTGATTTTACTGTATGCATTTCTTGGGGCATATATATATGTGTGTGTGTGTGTGTGTATATATATATAATGGCATTCCAAGGAATATGGTTGTATGAGGATCAAAATAAAGTAACTAATGACCATTGAAAGGTATGTGTAATCAAATTTTCAAATATGATACCCATGCCGGAAATAGTTGGTACTGAACACCTACATGACCTGTATGACTTGTACTGTTTAATAGACCCTTCATATATAAGTAAATTTAATTTATGGATATAGGTTTTACCACTACATTATGAGATCCATGACCATAATATTGAAGTGCCTTATAAGTTGAGTCCAACTGCAGACTCAGTAGACCTTGATTTGCTGTCACATAATGCACTGGCAGAGTCAGGTTTATGCTGTTTACTCTGTTGATTACTCAACTGCATAGTCCCAGATCTGCCAGAGAATATTTTGATGGCAGATCTGGGTCTGTGCAATTTTAAGTTGGACTATACTTATGAGTGAGTTACATGGTAACTAAGTGATTTAAAGTGGTTTTTATTTCTTTCACAGTATGCTTGTGCTTCATTATATTGTAGTATAGTTGTGTTTATTTGTGACTTGATTGTGTGGTGAAGAAAGAATACAGTGTGAGCCTTGGTGATATGATGGTATGTATTTCATCTCGAATTATACATACTGAGTAACACATTTTCTTTTCCATTAAGAATGACTATTACACCCGGGTAACACATATTCCTTTCCATTAAGAATAGTATGCAGTATTACCACAAGTTGCCTTTTGTTGGATACATATTTCAGATATAAGTCATGAAATATCCAAAACATCTGATATTTTCAAAATAGGTAACATCTGAAGATAGAAATTGTTCCTTTTCTTACTTGGATAGACAGATAATGAGATGTAGCACCCATTTAAGTTTAAGAAAGGCGCTCAATAGTATGCTGTGTTAATATTACATCAACTACTGGTTGAGATGCGGTTTTAATCATGAAATTATATTCATCACATGTATGTGTTCCAGAAAATAACAGCAATTACAACAACAGTTACTGCAGCAACAAAAGAAGTACTGCCACTACTGCTACAACTATCAAAAGTAATAGATCTTAATAGTGTCCTAGGAAATTTAGGCAAACCCATTCTGCCATGCCACCTCACGCTTTGCTGAGTAGATGTACCAGTAAACAAAAAGGTTGCAGTAGTGAAGACTTACCATCTAATCCAATAATTTCCATGCAAGAATAGGAAATTTCCATTCACTCTTGAGCCATTCCATTACTTTCATTTCTTAAGATTTGTCTTTTCCATCATGGGAGAAATCATCCTTTCTGAAACTAAAAACTCAACAGCTGATCTTTTTAGCCGGGTCAGCATGAGGCTACATGGGTACAGCATAGTTTTATGGCTTTTCTTTTACAACAGTGTATCCATTTTACTGAATGAGAACAAAGGATTACTAATTTAGAAAGTATTAAGTACCACACCTACTGAGCTGGTGGTGGAAATGACTGAAATATAACACAGACCACCACTGGACTCCATCAAAATGGGCTGATCATTTGATTATGTCATTGGAAAGACTGAACCAGCATCAAAGGTCACACATCAGCAGTCAGGCCAAATCCAGATGTAAAAGATAAGCAAGTGGGTAATTATCCTGGATTATCTGAAATAAACGTCCAAGAAGTGATAAGAAATGTATTATTTCATTGTTAGGGCTTGTAATTAGGTGACAGAATGTTTATTTAATAGAACAGTTCTTAAAAAGGGGGGGGGGCAATAAAGGATATTGGCACTGTGCATTGCATATAAGTGGGTTCTAAAGTATTGTGTACTGAAATGATAATGTATCAGGAAGATGACAGTACCAATGGGGAGAACACTGCCTGCTGCGTAATAGTATAAACAGGATATTGAGTAATACTTTTGAAATTATTACCATTCTTAAATTTATTTCAAACAACAGAAAGATGACCTGTAACAAGAATAAATAATGGAACCTGATTATGGCATGAAGAAAAGTTAAATGATATTGTTTAATTCAAATTTGTTAGAGATTCATGTTTTTACTTTCTGTGTGGCATTTAGAGTACTAACAATCAAATCCTCTTTTCTTGTCATTTTTATATTTTACTGTCTTAATTTAAAATATATAGGTCCTGGAGCAAGCGTTTTACCAAAAGCTTCTTGGTCAGATGTCTCACGTTTTAAGATATGAAAATCTCAAGCTGCAGCAGAAAGCACGTAATGTCATACCCGTATTGGAACTACAAGAAGAGGCCAAAAGAAGGGCAGAAGCAGCAAACCAGTCATCTGATGCTGGAACAAAGATTGATGTGCAGGATTGTCTACTTCTGGCATTACTAAACTGGTTCAAAACATCCTTCTTTAAATGGGTAGATGCACCACCATGTCAGTATTGCAGTGGCAATACAACTGCGCAAGGTAATATTTAATGTTTTGAATAAAACATTTGAAAAAGAAATGCTGGTTTTCCAAATGATGATTTTGGTTTCTTGGAGAAGAATCAGTATATGATCTAAATATAATTATCTTGTCATTGATGCATCACTGCTGTATACTGTGGATCACTTCAGATTTATAGGATCATATTTAGTGGTTTGGGTAAAAACTGCATGTCTATGAGTACTTACTTTTGTGGATTTTTTTCAATTTGAGAGGAAAAAACAAACACGCATAATATAGAATGATGATATATTTATCTTTATAAAAGAGAATAAAAAATTCACTTCCATGCATTTTTGAGCAAACAGGCCTAATGCTTTCTGCAATAAGGCTGACTACCTAAGTTATTCATTGCTAATGTTTAGCATGAATGCTGAAGTCTAAATAATACCAACAGCCTTATACATATATGTACTAGTTTAATTCTGCAGCTTGAATTAACATGAATTAGGAAATCTAAATCAAATGAGAGACCAGCAGTCCCATACACGTTCTGTTTTAATTCTGCTGTTTGTATATATACCACAATCAGTTTTATTTTCAGACCACTATTGAAAGAAACTATTGACAATTAAGTATTTAGTGCTAAAACCAAACCTGTCCTTTCCATATATAAACAGTTCTGTTGAAACTGAGCTTCACTTTCTCAGCTGTAGGAATGCCTTGAGGCAATTGTCAAAAAAGCAGAGAATGTCTAGTGACAGTGTTAAAAAGTGTGGAATGCCTTGAGGCTATGGTTAAAAAGTGTGGAATGCCTCAAGACTATTGTTAAAAAGTGGAATGCCTGGAGACTGGTTTAAAAGGGTGGAATGCCTCGAGACTGGATAAAATGTGTGGAATGCCTTGAGGCTATGGTTAAAAAGTGTAGAATGCCTCGAGACTGGTTAAAAAGTGTGGAATGCCTTGAGACTATGGTTAAAAAGTGTGGAATGTCTTCAGATTATGGTTAAAAAGTGTGGAATGCCTGGAGACATAGGTCTAAAAGTGTGGAATGCCTTGAGGCTATGGTTAAAAAGTGTGGAATGCCTGGAGACTGGTTAAAATGTGTGGAATGCCTGAAGACTGGTTAAAAAGTGTGGAATGCCTGGAGACTATGGTTAAAAAGTGTGGAATGCCTTGAGGCTATGGTTAAAAAGTGTGGAATGCTTGGAGACTGGTTAAAATGTGTGGAATGCCTGGAGACTAGTTAAAAAGTGTGGAATGCCTGGAGACTAGTTAAAAAGTGTGGAATGCCTGGAGACATAGGTTAAAAAGTGTGGAATACCTGGAGACTATGGTTAAAAAGTGTGGAATGCCTGGAGACTATGGTTAAAAAGTGTGGAATGCCTTGAGGCTATGGTTAAAAAGTGTTGAATGCCTGGAGTCTGGTTAAAAAGTGTGGAATGCCTGGAGACTATGGTTAAAAAGTATGGAATGTCTTGAGACTATGGTTAAAAAGTGTAGATAGCCTGGAGACTATGGTTAAAAAGTGTAGAATGCCTGGAGACTATGGTTAAAAAGTGTGGAATACCTTGAGGCTATAGTTAAAAAGTGTGGAATACCTGGAGATGGGTTAAAAAGTGTGGAATGCCTGGAGACTGGTTAAAAAGTGTGGAATGCCTGGAGACATAGGTTAAAAAGTGTGGAATGCCTTGAGACTGTGGTTAAAAAGTGTGGAATGCCTGGAGACTGGTTAAAAGGTGTGGAATGCCTGGAGACTGGTTAAAAAGTGGAATGCCTGGAGACTGGTTAAAAAGTGGAATGCCTTGAGACTATGGTTAAAAAGTGGAATGCCTGGAGACTGGTTAGAAAGTGTGCAATGCCTCAAGACTGGTTAAAAAGTATGGAATGTCTTGAGACTATGGCTAAAAAGTGTTGAATACCTTGTGACAGTGGTTAAGAAGTGTGGAATGCCTAGTGACTATGGTTAAAAAGTGTGGAATGCCTTGCAACTAAGGTTCAAAAGCAGGGAATGCCTTGAGACAATGGTTAAAAAGTGTGGAATGCCTCGAGACTAAGGTTAGAAGAAAGTGGAATGCCTCGAGACTTGTTCAAAAGCAGGGAATGCCTTGAGACAATAGTTATAAAGTGGGGAAGCTGTTTCAGCCATATGTATGCATGAACCACATTTATATGTCTGGCCTAGGGTAAATTAAATGAATGGAAGGGCATTAGATATGTACTTTCAGATGAGGTTTCAATCCACCTGATTATGTAGCATATATACTCACGTATAAGCCGAAGAATTTAGGAAAAAAAATAAAGCCTTGAAGAAAGGGGGTCGGCTTATCAGTGGGTCATGCAATTTTTCCTATTTTTACCTAGTCAAGTTTGGGGGGGGGGTCGGCTTATACGCGAGTATATACGGTAGGCACTGTTATGTATCATATATACTCGCATATAAGCCAAAGAATTTAGGAAAATATAAAGCCTTGAAG